>JASSUY010027447.1:1271-14262 GCA_032466535.1 Forpus xanthops | reverse complement strand
CCTGAAGATGGCATTTACGGCTGGCGCTTCACAAGAGAAACCATCTACCCGTACCTGGAGGATATCCCTGATCCAGCAGTGAACTGGATTCCCTGCACTGACCCCACCAGGTGATTTCTTCTGCATTGATTTAGTGCTTTTAAGCTAGTGTTTTATGGATTCATGCATGAGCTGCTCCTAGGAAGTGCCTTAGAGCTGACACTTTTGATGTGATAGCAAGTTTCAATAAAAGCTGCATATGAAGGTAAGTTACATGATAAAATATATAGCATGTCCATGACTAATTGATGGAAGAACCCTATTATTTTTTTAATTAGAAACTTTAAAGAGAAATTCAAACAATATAGAGAATTTGGGTTAAAGAATGTAGAGGAAATGTCTTTTTTTTTTGCACTTTGAAAAGTTTTGAGGCCAAAATATTCTGCTTCTCATTTGCTTTCATTTTTTTTCACACTATTTTGAATAGGACTGATGATTGTAAATTCTTAGGACTATTTTTTATTTGTTTTGTTAGTTTGTTTGGATTTTTTACAAATGCCATATTAAGACAGAAGCACACATACCATTTTTGTGGACAGCCAAGAACTAATTTCTGAGCAACTAATAGCAGAGGTGATGAGGTTAGTGAGGTTAGTAGTCAGAGTCCAAACCTCCTGTTCATACTAACCCATAAACTTCCAACGATGCTTTTTCACAATTAAGATAAAATACAGTCTGAATTACTAGAGTCTCAGTACTGCAGAATATGATCTGTCATTTAAGCATCAAGTTTCAGCAGGGACAAGCTAACTTTTAGTTGAGTGCTGGACTTCAGACACACCTACAGCACACAGTAGGTGCTCCACCATGGACTACAGCTGTGGTCTGCCGTTTAACCATGTCTTTCTGCGCCTGCTCAGTGATGAGCTACTTAGACCATGTTATTACATCTGTGAGGATGTAATTCCTCAGTGGCCCAGGAGGAAGATTCACAGTGGGGGGAAATGCAGGATGTGAAGCTTTTTGCTGAGACACAAGTAGCTAAAACATGCATAGTTCTCAGTGAATGTGGGGTGTGGGGTGGCAGCATGTCTAACCAAGTGTTACTCCAGTTATCCATAGAATCATGGAATGGTTTGGGTTGGAAGGGACCTTAAAACACATCCAGTTCCTACCTCCCTGCCATGGGCAGGCACACCTTTCACTAGACCAGGTTGCTCAAAGCCCTGCCCAGCCTTGAACACTGTCAGGGATAGGGCATCCATGACTTCCTTGGGCAATCTGTGCCAGTCTGTTCTTCACACAGCTATTTTTTATGAAGGTGATCTGTTGTCTCTTCACTATTCTAAATCAGGGTTTTCATTAGCAGCTTATGAGAATGTAATACCTGCCATTACAGTCTGACATGCCCTATTCCTTGTCACTGCATATGTATCTTACATGCTGGCCCTCCTGTGTGGCCCCTGCACACTTTGCAAAGCTATATGCATCACCACCTTACAGAGGGGGATGACAACTTTCTTTCTGGCCTGTTATGGGCACTTCATTCCTCAGCTCTACTCTGCTCCATGTGTTGAGGGCCCAGAGTTATGGCCCTCAGATGCCACCTTGCCAGGCACAAAGATATTCTCGTGTGACACCAACTTACTCTTTTCCTCTGCCCAGTGATTCCTATCCTGCCCATTCCAGCCCTAGGATTATCTGCTTGCTCCAGAGTATGTTCTGGATACTGAGGGATTCTGGCAGGCAGCACGGGGGCAGAATGCTCCTCTGAATGCCACTGGAAGAGTTCCAGAACCTACACTAAGGTGCAGAAAACAACCTGAGGGAGTGCTGCAGCAACACTATGCATCTGCCTGCACTGCCGTGCCTCCTAGATTGGAGAAGCTGTCAATGAGCCCTCAGCACTCCAGCGATGGACACCACTGATTGCACAGATTTTGTCAGCCTTTTTGTTTTTTTTTTCTTCTGTTCCCTAAAATACATCAGATTTGCTCCTGCTCCAGTGCAGGAACGACTCAGCTGCATGGCCAGGAATAACTCTATCTATGTGGTTGCAAACATTGGGGACAAGAAGCCGTGCAACTCCAGTGATCCCCGCTGCCCCAAGGATGGTCGCTACCAGTACAACACTGATGTTGTGTTTGACCCAGAAGGAAAACTGGTGGCTCGTTACCACAAGGTAAAGTGGCCCTGGAAAGTCAGGAACTGTTTTTCAATTACTTCCAAAATGTCTCAATTTAGCAAGAGAATTAAATGCCAGTCATTATCCAAGGCAGATTTTTGCTTCTGGTAATAGTAATTTAAAAGAATATCTCTCTTGCTGTGAATTGTTGACTCTAAATTTGCATTTACTGTCATGTTTCTCAAAGTATACTCAAATGAAAAATGATTGCTCAGGTCCAATTTAGTGGGATTTACTGGAAAACCTGCTCCTTAAGCAGCTTTAGTTTTCAGTGCCAGGTTTTCACTGGCCTACCCCTTCATGTTCCAGGTTTTAAAATGTTCATCTGCATCTTGTTTTACATTAGTAGTCTGATTTAAAGAAGAGAAGCCCTTTGCTATGCACTTTTTTTTTTCTGATAATGTTTCAGCACAGTTCTAGCACAGAACTATCTGGACAAAACCGTAAACCTAAACAAGCCGCAAAAAGAGATGATGGCATTAAAACATTGCACACAATAAAAGTATCTTCTTTCAGTTTTATGTACCTACCTACAAAGTTCATCAAGGTTGGAGGCCGTGGGCCAGATAGCATGCTGACGTGGCTAAACTAAAGTCAGTTATTTATTTAACGCACTTCAGGCACAGCATTTCACCTGGTTCTTCACAGACGATGCCAGGATATTTCTCTGTGAGCAAACTGGGTGAAGGGGACACTGATAATGCAAGTCTGATCCCCTGTGTGCCACTGAATTACAAGTTCAGCAAACTTAGACCTCTCTTCTGGCTCAGTGAACATGTGTCCTGCGTTCAACAGTAGCAGTCATTTTTCTCCTTAGTAGCTGCTGCAGTGCTGTGGTTTTGACTTTCAGCATGGGAACAGCGCTGATAACTCCAATGTTTTCATTGCTGCTCAGTGATGTTTACTCTGACCAAGGACTTTCTGAGTCTCATGTTCTGTCAGGGAGGAGAGAAAGCTGTGAGGAAGCAGAGACAGGACACCTGACCCAAACTAACCAAAGAGGCATTCCACATCACAGCACATCATGCCCACTATATAAACTGGTGGCAGTTACCCAGAAGGGCTAGATCACTGCTGGGTCAGGCTGGGTATCAGTTGGCAGGTGGTGAGCGGTTGTATTCTCTTCCATTGTTATTTCCCTTATCATTATTATGATTGGTGGTAGCAGCATCGGTTTGTGTTATCCCGTGGTTACTGGACTGTTCTCATCTCAACCTGTGAAAGTTACATTCTTTCGATTCTCCTCCCCATCCTTCTGGGAGTGAGGGGGAAGAAAGTAGGGGAGTGACAGAGAGACTGCGTGTTTTTTCTGAGTTACAGCTGGGCTTAAACCATGACAACACGTTTATTGTCCAGGCCACCTCAAGAGTAAAGGACTGTATTAGTAAACGTGAATGTGAAGGAAGAAGGAAAATGTTGGAAAGCTGAGAATGTCAAAACTTGCATTTTTCTGTTGGCTGATATCATCTGCCTCTCTTCCATCACCACAGCCTTTGTTTTCTTCTCTGCTCTACAGTCTTTCAGTACTGTGTTATGCTTCCTGCTGGTGCTGTGTGCTCCCAGTCCTTCTTGTGTCTCCACACCAAGGTCACCAATCGTGTCTCTTGGCACCAGATCTCACATGCTCCTCTTCCATTATTCTCTCTTTTCTGTGTGTCTTTTGGGTCACCGGAATTGCAAACTAGCTAGGGAGGGTGGAAAGATTACTTTTATGGGAGTTGCATGTGGGTGACACCGACAGACCTGCAGTTGCTTTCCTAGCTAGATGCCAGGGCAATATGTGTCTCCCCCTATCCACCTTTCGGGCACTATGGTGATCATGTAACCTTACCCTGACTTTCTACCTGTGAAGGCTTCAAACAAAAGCTCTTCTGTTTCAAAAACTTCTCTGGTCATTTCAGGACTGCAGTGTCTTTAACCAATTTCTCTTTTTTTTTTTTTTCTTCCCCTCCAGTACAATCTCTTTTTTCCAGAAACTCAGTTTAACTACCCAAAAGAGCCAGAAGTCATCACCTTTGACACTCCCTTCGGGAAGTTTGGCATTTTCACTTGCTTTGACATCCTCTTCCATGAACCCGCTGTGGTCCTAATAAGCAAGTTGCAGGTGGACACTGTGCTCTTCCCAACAGCTTGGATGAATGTTCTGCCCTTTCTGACTGCAGTTGAGTTTCACTCTGCCTGGGCTATGGGCATGGGTGTCAACTTCCTAGCTGCCAATACACACCGTACTAGCATTTCTATGACAGGTAAGTAATTCTCACTCTGAAAAGTCTTTATAAGCATGAATCTTTATTCCCTGCGCTGCAAGGTGATTTGCAGAATATCTTTATCTGAAGGTGTACAGTTTAGTCACCAAATTTTAAGCCTGATAAATCCTGTCATATTTAAAATCCTGGTGCTATGCAATGCACAGCAAAACTTGTGTATTTTCTTTTCTTCGCCTTAGGTTCTTAGGATTTTCCTTTCTTCCTTTTAATGCCTCTAAACAAATAGTTAGTTACTGCCCTTTTCACATAAGTAGAAACTACTGAAACTTAGGCTCTTTTCCTCTCCGCCTCTAAGTCTGTGATTGCATGTCAAATTGTACATATACTTGTAAACTGCATACATGGCTTCATTTATTCTGGCCAAATAAAAGACTTATTTATAGTTGTATTTAACACAGTTAGGTAGAAAAGTGTTAATAACAAATTTTGAGATCTATTGCAGTAACACTGCTAAGAAGTCTGCTCCTAGGGACATAAATGCTATTCTTTGTTAAAGGATGATGAGCTGTGTATACTGAGTTGCTAGTGGTCACCTTTGGTGAGATTAAAATTTCTGTATTATTTATAAAATAGTGGAAAAAATAACAATAGGGACAATTAAAAGGACAGTATGAAACTTTTTTATTATTTTTGTACTGACCATTGTGCTTTCTTCAGGGAGTGGCATTTATGCACCAGAAGGAGCCAGAGCATACTACTACAATATGAAAACTGAGGAGGGTTGCCTCCTTGTTGCTGAATTAGATTCACACCCTCGCCTTTCTCCTGCCTTCCCACCGGCTGTCAACTGGAACTCATATGCTTTGAGTGTTGAAAGATTCTCATCGAATGACAATGATTTCAGAGGGCTCATCTTCCATGACTGGTTCACTTTCACAGAGCTCACTAAGCCTGAGGGGAATTACACTGTTTGCCAGAAAGACCTCTGCTGTCACTTGAGCTACAAGATGTCAGAAAAACGAGAAGATGAAGCTTATGTGCTGGGTGCTTTTGACGGGCTTCATGTTGTTGAAGGACAATATTATTTGCAGGTAATGGAAGAGGGGTACTTATTTCAGGAATCATCTTTACAGGCAGAAACCCTCAACTCTGTGGGGGAAAAGACAATTACTTTATTGAGTCCTGGTGTCCTATTTGTTAGCAGCAGGAAGTAGTTGCTGAAACATCCAGGCCTGATTACTTTTATATGCAACAGATGCAATGGAGAGGTCTCTAAACCTCTTTTAGGTTCCCAGAGTGAACTCACCAGTTATTTAGGTGTGCAAATTCGACAAATTTAGGTCCTCTTTTTTGACTGTCTGCAGCAAGTGTTCTGAATCTTCTCTGTAATCATCAGAGTTGCTGTTAAAAAAAAATCAGTTTATCCTATCTCTTTTTATAAGATAATTTGATAGTTTAGAGTCAGAGAGATGTTAAATTTTTGTCATTTCCCAAATTACACCAATGAAGTTTACTGAAATGGCATATGACGTTTACTGGAAATGTCAATTCTTCTTCTCTTTTAATAAATATTAGAGAAGACATAGTTACATCCTGGTTGAGTTTGTTTAAAGCCATGTTAGAAAATCTTCTTTGCCTTCATAATTAAGTTACTGTGCCAGCAGATTATTCTTTTTTTAGTTAATTACTTCTATTTATCCACGTGGACTCTGCATAGCAGCTGAGACAGGCTCCAGGATATAGGGGGAAGTCTTAGCCAACAAACAGCTCATCTAATGCATTTAAGAAGGTAGCTTGAATGAACTAAGTACTTAATGAGCTCACTTAGGAAACTTATTGCAGTGATTGTGGAAGCTGCCAGATGGTCTCTACCATTACTGAATTTTCTAGAGAAAACAGGAATTTCTACTCTTCCTTTTTCACCTCAGTATTTTTTTAATTTCCTCAAAACATACTGACAGAATTTAAATCTTTTTTTTCTCCGCTTATTTACATTTTAACCCAAAACCATATTTGCTGATGAATGATATTCCTGATGTGTGCAAATGTTTCTTCTGTCTCCCAGTATCTGACACAAATAGAAAAGCTCCATCACCTGTCTGCAAAACCAGCTAGCATCTTTTGACTCTTCACAGCCATACTAGCTCTATTTCATATTTCTTCATGATTTCCATAAGCATTGATCAGATGCATAATTAACTGTAAGGGCAAAAGGAAAACATTGCCATTCTTACTTCCCTCTATATGCTGCAACTACTTAAGACAAAACTGTATCTCCCTGACATATTCTCACCAGTGTTTGGATGAAGAACATGAAATTCAGATTTCCCATGGACTGCCAGGCCATCTAATGAATTTTCATTCACAACATATACAAATATCAGTAGGAGGACCTGTGTGTACAGTTGCACAGCGTACTCATGATGAGGACTTTGTTTCATTTGTCTACAATTTCCATCTTACAAAGACATGTAGAAAAGGTTCATTCAAACAAGAGAGCTGGCAATTGGAAGAATTAGCATAAGTGTCAGGATTAGGCTTCAGGGATGAAATAAGGCAGTCTGGAAGCACTTACATCAGAAAAGGGTTATTTCTGATTATTAAGCCCATGAAGCTCTGGAATAACCCCAATCAGATCTAAGAGTGAAAAAATACACTACAACTAAAAAGGAGTTGCTTAAAGATTATGAAAGAGATCCTGTGACAGTCACCTGCCCCAACACACAGTGGTTTTAATGACACAAGTCTTTCCTACCAGAGTATTTCCGTCTTGCTAAATATGTTGTTACATCTTCCTCCCTGCAGATATGCACGCTGCTCAAGTGCAAGAGCACAGACCTGAACACTTGTGGGCAGCCGGTGAAGAATGCTCAGACCAAGTTTGAGATGTTCTCCCTCAGTGGCACATTTGGCACCAACTACGTCTTTCCAGAAGTCTTGTACAGCGGGGTGCAGCTGGCCCCAGGGGAGTTCCAGGTAATGGGACATCCTGGAGCTGTGTCATGCTAGGTTCTCTGTGCAATAGTAATGGAATAAACGATCTCAAAGCAGCCAAAGTGAACTTGCTCATACTGAATCATCAGATCTATTAAATAGCTTTTAATGAAGTTACTAGTTTGTATAACAGATATAGTCTGACGTACCTTCTTCCTGTTTTGTCGCATTTTTCTGAGCCCTTAGTATGTTCATATCTAACCATGTTCTTCTCTTACCTTTGTAAATCAGGTATTGAGTGATGGGCGCTTGATAAGTAAGATAAGACCAACAAAACCAGTCGTCACTGTGACGCTTTTTGGACGGTGGTATGAAAAGGATCATATGAAGCAAGACCCACAGCTGCCAGCCTTCTCGTGATATTACCGTAACTGAAGCTGTATGCTATTAACCGTATGTCTAAATGAAATACAGCATACTCTATTATAACAATCCCAATTACATTTCTTCTTTCCAGTTGCACAAACTTCTTATGTATGTCCTTTGTTTAATAATAATGCAGCAATATTATTTTAGTGATACCATTTATTGAGAAGTATCTGTTTCTATATCTCAAAATTACCAGTCTTTTATAGTGCAAAACAGCATTTGTTTGTTTCTCTCTCTGTTTAATAGACATTTTCTTTTCGAGCCCTCAGAAAACCTGTACTGTGGGCCAGAGGACCCATTCTTATAATCTTTTATAATTGCAGATTATTACAAAACCAGTAAATAAAACAATTGAAGATGTGATTTGAGACGTGTCTATACAAAAAAGCTTGACAATGCTTTGTCTCTGATGTACAACCATTTATGCTGACCTGTGTAAGTCTACTCCTACCCCACTTATACATCTTTCTCCTATTTGTATTTGTTTGGTTTTATTGTCTTTATGTCACTGGTGCACATCCCATGGCACATGGCAGCACAGAATTGTGCAACATGGAGGCTGAGCAAGGGCTAGTCAAAGAGGCAACCCTGAAACAAAGCCTGCCACCACTGATCAGAACTCAACAGGAATTTTCATTTCTTTGAAATCTCTGTTAACCAAAACTTGGAATTGAAACCATAAAGTATTCTTCTTGCCAGTTCTGAACACAGCTTGCCAACACCTACTGGCTGCGCTAGATGCTATTCAGAGCTGGAACTGTTTGTACCCAGTGAAGAGGTCACTGAGTGCCCTAGTATCATATAGCAGCTCCTCCATCTCATCTTCTCTATTTCTGTCCATATAACAACATACGTGAAATAAGCGTTGTCCTTTGCTTCTTCATGGTAATATTGGTTGATGCTGCCCTGCAGATAAATTTTCTGTAGGGATTACCGGGTTTAGATTTACGTTTAAAACCAGCTAATCCTAGTGAGAAGGCACTGTTCACATCTTTGCATCCTCTTCTCCCTCAGCTATGTTGCTGTTGCTGGGCCCTAATGACCTTCCTTCAGCATATTGGTGTTTAAAGATGTGCATGTTCTGTGGCTGTTAAGTGAGGTCAGAGATCCCTATTAGTCTAATTTCTCCCTCTTTTTCCCTACGCTGCCACAATTCCTGGTCTCAGCATGGCACTGTCAAGGTCCTCAGTCCCATATATACTTCTGTTATGGAACTGGTGAGAAATTTGGAGTACAAATAGTGTCCAAACTCAGCACTGAGTATCACTGCTGTGCGCCTTATGACCTTTTCTGTTTTCAAATGTAATAGATGCTTCCATGTAACGTAACATAGTGTCATGTCTAACATAATGATATGTTTATCAAAAACCCCAGACAATGTACTCTGACTCATGGAAGCTTAAAATAACCACAGCTAGAGGCACACTCTCTTAAAACCTTGTTCGCTGTTGGAGTCAGTTACTGTGTAACCTCAGATCTCAGTCCAGCAAGGGATTATCCAATGTGACCCTCTTCCCATCAGTGTACTTGTCCCCCAGCAGCCAGTGCATGATATCACAACTCTCTGCCAGGAAAAGGATCTGGATCTGAAGGAAGATATGGCACACAAAAAAAGTCTCATCTTGCAATGTAGAAAGGATTTGGATGGGGTTTTGTGGCCAGACACAGATGCAAGGCAGCTTCTTCTGATTCATTCACTGCTGATACCAGTACTCTGCTAAAGGAACGTGTGTGCAAGTAGTATGACCCCAACCCTAAATCTGGTGAGTATCTTGAATTTGTAATTTGGTTCATGGCCACTGTGGTTTGGTTTAGGTGTATTTGTATGTTAGGTATTTTCCTATGGAAAACTGGCATAAGACACCATGGCACTAAATTCTTTTTGTTAGAAAGATTGCATAAACATTTGTTGTTGTGAAATGTGTTACTATGTGAAGTGAGTCAAGCATACAGAAAGTAATCCAATGCCATCTACCCATTATCCACGTAACAACTCAGTCTGTATAAGACAAGGCTGTGTGTAACTACTGATAACAACAAACACTTCTTTGAGGGAAGTGCAGCAGAAAAGCGTTTTGCTACCTGACAGCTAAGTCAGAACCAAAGAAGGTAAGAAATGGGCAACCACACACAAGTGATTTTTGTGCATGTATAGCTTTATAACTTCAAGATTTCTGCTGGAGTGATCTATAAACATAAGGAAATGGGTTGCAATAGGCAAAATTTAGAAACTGGCTCCCATTCATGGTGCTCTTCCAACAGAGACATTTGGGACCAGAGTTTTTCAGAGCTCAGAGTGGTGTGCTCGTATCAGCCAGCTCACACCAGTCAGCTCAGAGTAGTGTGCTTATGAATCTGCTTAGACAAACAGCTTGCAGGGCTACCCCGGAGGCTGCAGAGCCCTGAGCCAACGCTGTGGTGAGCTGAGGCAGCACAGGTAGTGTCTGTGCTGCTGCACTGAGCTTGGGGCCAGGCACCTGACTCCTGCACCCCTGCCTGCACTCCCTTGCGCCCTCCCGTTTGGCCAGGAGTGTTCCTCACTGAGATTTCCCAAACTCTGGTTTGTATTCCCGTTGTGACCTGGGCCTGCCTTGAACTGCATTACTACAGCAATGCCACACCTGAATTGTTTGTAAACCTGGCAGGCAATGAGTTTCTTCAGCTGCAGCACAGTGGTGGTTTCTCCGCTGATGGAGCAAGGCATGATTGCTTAATGCTGTGGCTCTTTTGCCTTTGACGTGTGAGACGTTGCAGGCAGGGGGAAGGCATTTCCTGGTGTTGACTTTCTGCTGCTATGGGGAATTCTCAGGTTGTCTGCCAGAATTTCCTTTTGAATCCCCTGACTTTGCTTGTCCCTGTGCTCCTGTGTGACTTCCAGGCTCCAGACATGAGGCTCCCTTATGGAGCTCATGCCTCTGCTGTGCTTTTGGTGCTGTCTGCTCTGGAGACCTGTTCCTAGACAGCTACATCACAGGTCTTAGAATCATAGAATCACTGATGTGCCAGTTTCTCCTGAGGAGGCCTTAATGATGGTGGACAAAAAAATAAGATTTCTTGGTCTGCATAGTGAAGAGAAAGATACTGCCAGGGTGAAAAATGTTTTTCTTGGTTTCATACTGCTAAATGATTAACCGGGTTATGTTTCTTTACCCCTACATACCTGAGGTTCTAACAAATGTATTTTTATGAAGCACTTGAAACTGCAATAGTAATATTCTATTTCACAGTCTCAAGACTGGTTTGGATTGGAAGGCACAATAACAGTTATCCAGTTCCAACCACCAGTCATTGGCAGGATCACTTCCCAATAGCCCAGGTTGCTCAAAGCCCCATCCAGCTTGGCCTTGAACACTGCCGAGCATGGGGTAGCCACAACTTCTCTGGGCAGCTTGTGCCAGTGCCTCACCACTCTCATAGTGAAGAATTTCTCCCTAACATCTAACCTAATTCCACCCTCTTTCAGTTTAAAGCCATTCCCCCTTGTCCTGTCGCTACTTGTAAAAAGTCCCTGTGCAGATTGCTTGTAGGACCCCTTTAGGTATTTGTATTTTAGTGGTATATATATGTATTTTTTTATTTACTTATATATGCATTTTATTTCTAAAATACTATGCAATAATTGTTTCCATTAGTCCTGGTTTCAGACACACCGCTTTGTATGAGTAATTTCAAATTGTTTATTTTGCAGAAAATGCCTTCTGTGACAAAAAGTAGGAAAAAAACCCTGTATTGTTTAATTCTTTCTCAGGAAACAAGCTAGTACGTTAGTGCTAGGCACATATCAGCGCAGTTTAAGGGTTAGTTTATATTGCAGTTTGAGCCCGGGAGGGAGGGCACTCTCAGGGCACCTGCAACAACTGTAATAAGCCATTGACTTATGACAGGCCAGTTGTATCTTGGCTGCATCCAGAGAAGCATGGCCAGCACGTCAAGGGAGGTGATTCTTGCTCTCTGCTCTTGTGAGACCTCACCTGGAATACTGCATTCGTCTCTGGAGACCCCAGTATAGGAAAGACATGGACCAGTTGGAAAGGGTCTAGAGTTGGGCTGCAGTTATGATCAGAGGGCTGGAGCACCTCGCTTATGAGGAAAGGCTGAGGCAGCTGGAGTTGTTCAGCCTGGAGAAGAGAAAACTCCAGGGAGACTTTATTGCGGACTTTCAGTTCTTAAAAGGGGCCTGTGAGAAATATGGCAAAAGACTTCCTAGCAGGGCCTGTTGTGACAGGATGAAGGATAATGGTTTTAAACTAAAAGAGGGGAGATTCAGGGTGGATGTGAGGAAGAAATTCTTTACAATGAAGATGGTAAAACACTGGAGCAGGTTTTCCAGAGAGGTGGAGGGTTCCCCATCGCTGAAAATGTTCAAAGTCACGTTGGATGGAGCTCTGTTAATTGCAGGGGTGTTAGACTAGATAATCTTTGAAGGTCCCTTCCAGCCCAAACAATTCTATGATTATCAATGGTGAATGAATTCCCCATTTTACTTTTCTTTACTGTCTATCTCAAGCACGAGTTTTCTGATTCTCTTCCCCCATCTCACTTGAAGAGAGTGAGTGAGCCCTTGCATGGGGCTCTTGCCTGCTGGACCTTTGAATGTCCCTTCCAACCCAAACTATTCTATGGTTCTATGATGATTCTAAGATGATTCTATGATTGATGAAAGGCAAGAAGCATAGCAGCATCAAATGCAGATGAATCAGCTATGCTCTGAATCAGGGCTGTACTTCAGACAGGTGGTCTGCTTTCAGCACTGAACTGAATTTTTAGCCAATAGTAGCCACATGCAGTAAGGTTATCTGGAGTAGTGTCTCATAATCAAGGCTCACTCCAAGATGGCTTTGGAAGCATGCATAGGGATATACAAATGGAGTGCGCATGTATTCTTCCTACAGAACCCCTCGTAGAACAGCATTGCTTCTGACATGATCTCTTAGCCTTTTGTTCATCTATTATTTTCAGCATTTCAAAATAGAAACGAGATTCAACTTCTACAAATGTTTCTTAGACTTTTTACTGTAAATAAATATTCTGATTGTTGGCAGAACCTTCCCAGATTACTCAATAAAAGATTATTTCCTTTTTAGCTTTTACTCCTCCTCTTTCTGTCTGGCTTATTTTCCAAAAGCCCAATCTAGGAGCTGCGACCACCAGCCATGCTCCCGTCCCAGCCTCTCCTGTATGCTGTGGTGTTTGCACTCACGGTCCTTCAGGCCCTTGCCTCCAACACCTTCATTGCAGCCGTCTATGAGCATGCTGT
>JASSUY010027446.1:0-15254 GCA_032466535.1 Forpus xanthops | reverse complement strand
GTTCCATGTCCTTTTTATATTGAGGACACCAGAACTGCACACAATATTCCAAGTGAGGTCTCACGAGAGCAGAGTAGGGGGGCAGGATCACCTTCCTTGACCTGCTGGTCACACTCCTTTTGATGCAGCACAGATTAAGTTTGGCTTTCTGGGCTGCAAGCACACACTGCCAGCTCATGTTCATTATCTAGTCGACCAACACCCCCAACTCCTTCTCCACAGGGCTGCTCTGAATCACATCTCTACCCAACCTGTAGCCGTGCCTGGGATTGCTCCAAACCACATGTAGGACCTTGCACTTGTCATGGTTAAACTTCATGGGGTTGGCATCAGCCCACCTCACAAGCGTGTCAAGGTCCCTCTGAATGGCATTCCTTCCCTCCAACATACCAACCGAACCACACAGCTTGATGTTATTGGCAAACTTGCTGAGCGGGCACTCAGTCCCACTGTCCATGTCACTGACAAAGATGTTGAACAAGATCGGTCCCAACACCCATCCCTGAGAGATATCACTCATTAATGACCTCCAGCTGGACATTGAAGCATTGGCCACAACTTGTTGCCTGCGACCACCCAGCTGGTTCTTTGTCCATCAAGTGGTCCACCTACAAAATTATGTCTCTCCAATATAGAGACAAGGATGTCATGTGAGGCAGTGTCAAGCACTTTGCACAAGTCCAGATAGACGATATCAACTGCTCTACCCCTGTCCATCAGTTCTGTAATGCCATTATAGAAGGCCACCAAATTGGTCAGGCAGGATTTCCCCCTAGTGAAGTCATGCTGGCTGTCACCAAGCACCTTGTTGTTTTTCATGTGCCTCAGCATGTCTCCCAGGACAATCTGCTCCAAGATTTTGCCAGGCACAAAGGTGAGACTGACTGGTCTGTAGTTCCCTCTGCTCATCCATTTTCCCCTTCTTGAAAGTGGGGGTTATATTTCCCTTTTCACAGTCATTGGTAACTTCTCCTGACTTCCAAGTTGTTTTCAAATATGATGGACAGTGGATTAGCAACTTCATTTGCCAGCTCTTTCAGCACCAGCAGATGGATTTCATCAGGTCCCATGGACTTGTATACATTCAGGTTCCTAAGATGGTCTCAAACCAGATCCTGTCCTACAGTGGGCCCAGACTCTTCATTCTCACTGTCTCTGTGTCTGCCTTCCAAGACTTGGGTGACATGGTCAGAACATTTTCTGGTGAAGTCTGAGGCAAAGAAGTTGTTAAGAGCCTCAGCCTTCTCCAAATCCAGGGTAGCCAGTTCTCCCTGTAGCTTCTGAAGAGGACCCGCGTTGTCCCCAGTCTGTCTTTCATTTGCAATGTACCTATAGAATCCCTTCCTGTTATCTTTCACATCCCTAGCTGAGTTTAATTCTAAGTGGGCCTTAGCTTTCCTAACCTGGTCCCTAGCTTCCCAGACAACATTCCTGTATTCTTCCCAGGCTGCCTGTCCTTGCTTCCACCTTTTCTACGTCTCTTTTTTCCTTCAAATTTTCCTCAGCAACTCCTTATCCATCCGATGCATTCCTTTTTCTGTTATGAATCATGGTGATATTTGGTCCATAAGTAGTGTTAACAACTCCAGGAAGGAAGAATAACTTTTGAGAGGAAGAATGATTTTCTAGTTGAAAGCGGAGGAGATATCAGGATCTCTAAGTCTGAGATGATTGCTGGTGGTGTTACCCGATAAGATTTGGAGTGAATTAGAGAATACTGACCAGTTAGGGAACAAACAAAATAATACCCCGCCACTAGGCTTTTCCTGAAAGTGTCCTGATATCCTCAGGGAGGACCTGCTACCATCAATGTATATCACATACTGTAAATTGCAAGGATGATATTCTGGGTACTTTTCCCACCCATAACAATTTCCTTCGCTTGAAGTCTTGGCCCCTGAGACCTTATTCCCAGTGCTGCTGTTCTGTAAAAAGTTAGCTCTTTTTCTGTTGACTTTTTCTTTAATGTTTTTGTAATTTAAATTGTATCTAAAACCATCCACTAGCAAAGATTTAAATATAATATTCATATTGATTTAATTCTGCTTTCCATTGAAAAAATTATTAGTATGTAGAGATTTAAGGATATTTAGTTAATAAATATATTAATGTTTACAGAGGTTTCTTTCTGTAGCATTTCTGTTAATATTGAAAATCTTTTTTTAGTTTGTTTTTACTTTTTTAATTTTTCTAAAGTGAATTTGTTTATTTTTTTATTAAGTAGTCTTAGAACAAGTGATGTGTGCTGTTTTGTTATTAGCAAAGGCTCTAAACATATATATGATGCTAGACTGTCCCCTAACACCACCGAGAACCTGGATCACTTAAAAAATATTAAGCATTAAAGGAAGACAAGAAGTTTTTGAAAAGCTGTTTCTTATAATCTTGCCCTACCTTAAATCACCGAGCCTTTTTCTTTCATTTTCTGACATTGAAACAAATTGGTCCTACGCAATTAAACTCACTGATAACCATGTTTTACTTTGCTGAAAAGCTGAAAGATCTAGAAGACTTTTTGTTTATTTTCAAGAACGTGTTTCTTTTTACATGGATTTATGCTAAGCCAAACTTCTTGTCACTATATTGTGTCAGTTTTCCATCCAGCTCTTATTTATGTAAGTCTTTCAGAGAACAGTGAAATTGCCTACTTGGATGTCCTCCTACATTATTCTATCATAACACTCCATATTTAAACAATGTTAAATATCAGATTTCAGCCTACTTAGAACATAATTCAAACTCCTGATCCACCTGACTTTGCTTTAAGAGTGGTAGCTTGATAGCTTTTGTAAAACTTTAATCAATGTCTATCATTTGATATGGTAAAATTTAAGTGTAGCACAGGGAATACATGATGCTTAGAGACAGGTGATTTCCTTCTGCTTCAGTGGAAATTTAAATCCTGATTTATAAATGTAGCCTAAATAAATATAAATGTAGCCATTTCCAGTTATATTTCTAATTTGTGCTAATGCCAACACAGCCTTTCAGAAGCTACTGGTTAGAGAGCTCAGGGATATTCAATAGGGTGATTGAAATTGTTTTAATTGTACAATAGATTTGCCATTATTCATGCTTTATTTTAATTACAGGCCAGAAATGCACATACATTTTCTTGACATTTTATATGTAACTTATGAAGGAATTATAATGGTAATCAGCATTTTATATTATCAGGATTTTGTATATACTATACACTACATTTATTTCACCCTTTGCGGAGGGAAAACATGACATGAGATGCACACTGGCAAAACATTTTCATGAAAAACAAATCAACACTTTTTTGAATCTGAGTCAAAACCAGGTACTATAAAAGATGTTGGTTTCCATGAGGGAAGGGCATTTTAACCAAACTAAGACAATTATGTGAGATTCTATGTGCTCTTGAGGGTAGTTTTAGGAAGGATGCATCTCATTCATGGGGGTTAATTTTAAGAGCAGGAATTACATAATAATTTTGGATATGTCAACATATTTGTATTTCTACATCAGTAAAAGAAATGTTGTAATAATCTTGTTCAAAAGATACTTTGAATATTTAATTAGAATCACATTGGATATTTTCAGCTTTCACTGCAATTTTAATGCCACTGTCAGTTAAGATATGACAGATTTGGCTGCAGCCTTTAAGACATTTGTGTCTCCATCCTCTCAGTCTGAGTTTAGAAGCAGAACATGAGAAGCAGCATGAGGAGTTGCTGATCACAAGTTTCTACTTCAACAGTTTCATACAAGTTGCAAAACTAGGAATTGTGGCTCCCGAGATGCAAAAATGCATTCCTTGTTCTAGGGACTGGGGATCTTATACAAGTACAGAGAAAAAAATCTACTAGAGATTTGAAATTACTTAGCAAATTCCTCCAGTTTACAGAATTAATGCTGTTTACAAACCAAAGGCAAAATAGGTTGTCACAGTAGTGTTTGACAGTCTTTCCATCTCTCACTTTCCAGCTTATAATCCTTTTTGTCCCCCTTTCAAATCACTTGCAGCCTTGTGACTGCCATATCATAGCAATTCCAGCACAGGATGGAATACACTTACTTCATGCCTATTCACATCACTGAGTAAATGGCTGATATATTTGCATGACAGATCACTCAGGAAATCATAAACAAGAACTCTGTGTGTTATAAAGTAAAGGTTTAGAAGCAGTCAAACTAGAATGGAAAGATTTGAATGGAAATCTGGTTTTATAGTATTGTAGCAAGTTTTTTGAATAAGAAATTGAATTTTGCTTGAAAGTAGACACATTATTAAGATTTCTAAATTGTTCTGGCAAGAAGATTAGCCATTTCTAGGCTTTACACATGTTCCAATTGAACAGTCTTATTTTTAAACATGCCTAAAATATGTACACTGAAGAATTGGGGGAAACCCCTACTATCAGTATTGAAAATGTCTCTGTGGGTTAGTTGTTGTGTTGCAGTCTCTGGAATGAAATAAGAAACCAAATAGGAAAGGCAAACCGTGACATGGCACCTTTTGGCATAATAAATCATACTTTGCATGAAGGATATCACTTCCAAATTACACCATGCTGTTATTGTTTGCAGGATCCAAGAGGAAGCCTTTCAGGCTAAGCTTCCAGTGAATTGCACGGTGGTGGATGTAACCACAGGCACCGAAGGACAGCGACGGGATCACAAGCTCTCGCAGTGAGAAGCAGATGTACCATTAAAACTGCTAGTGGCACACTTTGAGCACTGCAAAGGATCTCAAGATTAGCAACTTGTTGCACAGCAAGATCTATCTGAATTACAGTACATAAAGCTGTGCACTGAATTAGGTTATTTTGTCAGATATCAGTCTGACACCTGCCATTTACATTCTCACAAGATTACCTTTTCCCAATTAAAACTTTTATGCTAATCAAAATGACTGAACCAATGATGGCTTTCTTTGCCTGACATAAAACCCAACATTTTAACTATTTCCAGAAATCAATGGGATTGACTCACAAATTCTGATTAGCTTCATTTTCTACATAGATCAAAGAAAGACACTAAGGAGGGAGCTTGGCCCATCTTCAAATAAATGATGAAGCAGGTACTCATGAGATGGTCCTATAATAAGACCACCAAAGTGTTCCTGAAAACCCAGGGGAACAGGTGGTGTGTGTGGCTCAAGCGCCTTCTCAACATCTTTACTAGACAGAACCAGATGAAAGTCTAAGTTTCACAAGCTTGTCTAATAATGTAAATTCCTTTTCATCTACTAAAGTTGGACAAGTGTCTTACTATGGTAGGTGTAAAAAAGAAGGTATAAAGGTAAGAAACTTCTTATTTAGTGTTTTTTCCCAACAGACAAGCAAATACAGAATTTGGTACTGTCTAGGTATAAAATGAGATTTATTACTTGAAATTAATGAATATTATATAAAAAATTATTAATAAATACACATGGAAAAGTGAGGTGCTGGCTTGGGCAGGGGGAATCTTTCCTCCCAGAGTGGTAGCTAAAATCTCAGTATTTTTCAGCATCATGATCAAATGAAATAAATGGGATGTTTGAACGAGTGAATGCAAGATGCTATTCAGGCTGTCATAAATGCACAGTCTGACTTCATAAACCAAAATTCTCGTCAATCTACACATAGTCTTAAAATGACAGATAAAAATTAATCCTCCTGAAGATGGCTTTAGTGCTGAAATATTTTAGTTTTTCCATTTAGAAATGCAGGTTCTGAGATTTGCAAACAGTTATATTTAAAAGGGGAAATACAGACTTAGAGCTTTATTTTCACAACAGGTAGGAGCTAAAATAATAATATACTGTACAGCACTGTAATCAACATCAGTCACACTTTGAAAGAACAAAAGAAAAACAAACAAAAAAAAAAAAACCAACTTTTCAGATTGCAAAAATAACTTTGAAAGGTGGGGAATAAAACCTTCAGCAGTGACAAAGAATGCACTTTGGGCTCCTGTACTAGGTTTTCATGCCAAGGTTTTGGTAGTAGGGTTGGCTAAAGAGGTACCTTCTGTGGGAAGCTGCCAAAAGCCTCCCCGTGTCTGAGAAAGCCAATGTCAGCCAGCTCCATGATGGTGGCTAGGCTGAGCCCATCAGTGATAGTGGTAGCACCTCTGGGATAACATAATTAAGGAGAAAAAAAGTTACTGCTCAAGAGCAGTTACAGGTGGCAGAGAGGAGGGAGAATGTGAGATTAACAGCTTGGCAAACATCCAGGTCAGTGAAGGAGGAAGGAGCAGGTACTCCAAGCATTGGAGCAGATCTACACCTGCAGCCTGGAGGATCCCACACTGGAGCAGGGGGATGCTCAAAGCAGGCTCTGACCCCGAGAGCAGCCTGTGCTGGAGCAGGCTCCTGGCAGGACCTGTGGCCCCATGGAGAGAGGAGTTCATGAAGAACTGCAGCCTGTGTAGGGGACACGCACAGGAGCAGTTCATGGAAGACTGTCTTCTGTGGAAGGGACCAATGCTGGAGCAGTGGAAGAGTGTGAGGAGCCTTCCCCTGAGGAGAAAGTAGTAGCAGAGACAATGTGTGATGAACTGACCATAACCTCCACTTCCCACTCCTCTGTGCTGCTGCAGAGGAGGAGGCAGAGAAACTGAAAGTTAAGCCTGGGAAGGAGGAAGGGGCGAATTGGTTTTATCTCTGATTATCCTACTCTGATAAGTAGTAAGTTACACTAATTTCCCCAATTCAAGTCTGTTTATACCATGACAGTAGCTGAGGAGTGATCTCTTCCTGTCCTTATTTCTACCCATGAGATTTTAATTATATTTTCTCTCCTCTATTTTAGCTGAAGAGGGCAGTGATGGAGTAGCTTTGGTGGACGCCTGGTGTACAGCCAGGGTCAACCCACCGCAGCTCCCTTTGGGGGAAGGAAAATATCAAAAAGCTTTTTAATTTTTTAACTTCACCCTTTTTCTTCTTTCCCATTCAACTGCATAAGCAAAAAAGAATCAGATAAATTTTCAAGTGGAGCTTTTGTAGCACTCTGAAAATTCACTTGTGAACTTAACGCGCATGTCTGACAACCTGAGCTAGGTTTATTTTATAATTGCCTAGATTCCAGTGAATTTTGTTGCTATTTAACTGGTGAGCTTTCCAGAAACTTTGCACAATTGAGCCCTTGAAAATGTGTCTTGACATGTCAAGAAAAATACTACTTTATTCACAGAAAAAAAAACGTGGGAGTTATGAGTAATGCATATTTTCAACATTTTAACATTGTAAATTGTTCTCTTCCTTCCTTTTTGAGGATGTTTGAGATTTTAATTCTGCAATTGAGCTTTTATTGCTGTGGAGAAATACTCATTAAGGTTAAATCATCTCATGAGGGAGTCTTTATAACCCTTGGTGATTAGACAGTAGTAGACTAATGAAAACAAATCTTGTACATTTGTGGTATATGAAGCTTAAATAAGTGTAAATTGAAATAGGAGCTCTACATTCTTCTTCCTTAATGGCCAAGATGCATGGCATTATCATTATCAGAAATCCAGTATTTGATAGCAAGCTCTGCAAGAGAACGTACGTTCATATCTACAGAAACTGTAAACTGATCAGAGGAGCATTGTAAAAGACTGCTGATTTAAATAGTCAGAGGATTTTTACGACAAAAGGGGGAGGTAGAACACTAAGCTCCAATCCTCTGTTGCAGTTCTTTTATGGTTTAAGTAGATCTTTAAGCTATGCCTTAAGTTCTGTCAAACAAAGCTGAAATATCTTACTTCTGCAGCTTCTGATATGTCTTGATTATTCTATTCTAACCTTGATGTAGGCACTGTTCTCTGTGACCCTGTTTGTATTGTATGGTGGCTAGCACTTTCAGACTGCTTTCATGTCACTGAAGTCAAATAGTAGATGACAACTTGCAGAGATGATGGAAGATGCTCTGAATCTGTGCCAGAGTCATAATTTTAACTGGAAAACATGAAAATATTAACCATGTGATTTTTTACTATTGGTGTTTTGCACTCATGATAACTATTGACAGATCTTGGCTATCAGTGTTTTATTGACATGCCTATGAAGGTCATGCCTGCTTGTGACAAAGGTTCTGTAGCCCAGGGGCAGCCCGCAGCTGTGGCACTGTGCTGACATCAAGGGAATGCTTGTAGGACCTCCTGACATCTATTTACACCACCGAGTCCTGACTCCTTCTGAATACTAATTGTGTGGATCAACAATCATTTTTACACTTTTAATGTAGTAATACATTAACATGTTAGACTGGTAATAAGGCAATAGGGTTTATTAGTCTCCTTTGCTTCATTATGAATTCTGATCCAAATTAATTGTTACTGTTTAAATGGCTGCCTTGTGCTGTTACACTTAGTCTAGAGCATGTACCATTTATTTCTATGGTGTACTGGCAGCAATGTGAACAAAATAAGAGTTATTTAAAGCAATTGTGCAGTTGCTATTATGAAAAAGAGCATCTTTCAAGATTTTTCACAGAAGATTACCAGGTACATTTCAGTACATTTTCATCAGAAAACCTTATCTAAGTAAACAAAATTGTGCTGCTTTTAATTTGCCATAAAAATTGTATGAAATATGACACAGTGAAAGAACTGTCTTTTACAGAGACAAGTAGAATGGAAAACCAACCAATCAATTACATGGTTGCATTATAGTATGTATTTGACATGAGCTGACTTATTACTCTTGCTTTTTCTTTTTTCCCCCCAACCAAGCTCAACAAAGAAGTAGCAAAATCATTCCTTCATGATGTACACAGACAATGATAAAAAAAAAAGCTCTAGAGCTCATTGGTAGTATAGGGTCTGATATCCACGTATCAGAGCTGAAGACAGATTTGGCAGAAACATGATTTTCATTATTTTCAACAAAATCTGAGCTATTGAAATATATGCAAATATTGTGCATATAAATATATGATAATATATACGCAGATGTTTTATTTATAGAAATAGATACATCCTCTGTGTAACAAAGACATTGACTCTAAATAAAATAATGAGCCTCTAGGGCTTTGTGTAGTTGCTCTTAGTACATACACATTTAATTTAAAATTACCCATGCTTAAGGTATACAATTCAGTTTGAAAAAAATCCTGCTCAGGTTAAAAAGAAGTATTTAGCTATTGGCACTGCAAATCTATTTTTCTTTCCTGATTACATTAATATATTTGCCTCCAGGTGAAAACAGTCTTCCCCAGATAAATTTTGTATTCTTTGCCTGTGTTTTGTCACCTGGAGACTCTGGGATTCTTTAGATTTTTCTTGCCTGAACGCATCTGTTATAGAAAACACCACTATTCTGCATGTGTAGTTAGTCTTATTAAATATTCCTGTTCAATGTATCAATATTAAAATTGCCATCTGTTTTACTGACTGTATTAAACATGAAAGTACAACAGATAGAAAGGATATGAATAACAATCTAGAAAAGAAATGAACCTTACCCTAGAGCTACAATTAAAGAATAGCAAAGACCACATCTGCATGCACAAACTGAAGAAATCCCAGTTTAAATCAAACTCCCAGTCATTTGACATCAAAGGACAGGAGAGTGAGTTAAATTCTATATTTAAAATATTAAATCAAATGTACCCATTTAATTTTAATCAAGATCTTAATGCTTTTAAATTACACCCTTACTGGGAGTAATCTTTTTTCACACATTTCTGCAATAAAAATCAAAGATGCAGTCCTCACTGTTACAATTTTTAGATTTTTTTTTTATTATTAGTATTCTTCATAAGTGGAAATCCTAAAATAATGTTTTCATTCTAGGATTACTACAGAAAAAACCTGACATGATAGCCATGTCCTAATGCAAAGGAATTATACAAATGGTTTCTTTATTTTTCCTCCTTCCTGTAAACATGGATTCTACACAATTAAAGGTGTCCAAATTACACCCTCCAGTTTCAATGTCAAGCAATCTGTATCATTTCTTATGGGGTGAACCAAATAAAATAAACCCTCTTCAGCTCCTCTTGGAAGAATTCCACTTTTATGTTGATAGCAGCTATTAATCCTAATGGAGATTATTTAGTATTTTCTAATGACAACAATTTCCAATCAAGATCTCAAAGTAGGAGTATCTAATTTTTCCCCCTCAGACCCAAAACATTATGTTTGGATCCCAAGTAAAATTATTTCTATAATTATTTCTATTACAGACATATGATGTGAATGTGTTTGCACTAAAAAAAAACCCTAAAATTAATAAATAAAAATCTCCTGATATGACTAGGCTTGGTAAGCATTTACCAAGATACAGCTATCCTTTCTATATCCCCAGTACAGACTCTGTTCCTATTTTTCCTCACAAATATTTTATCACTCAACTGTTTTATCAGCATTAGCAAACCTGGAATGAAACAGTAATAATTTTCTTCTTGGTCTATCAGCAACAAATGTTGAATCAATTTGTCATGCTTATGGACCTTGCTCTGCTTATTGACAGTGGAGAGCCAATAAAGAACTTTGAGTGGCAAATTACTCTTGATTATTGCTGACACTGCTCGCAGACATTAGTTTTTACCATCTTGCTTGTTAACTATGTTATCAATCTACAGGATACTGTTAGAGCTGCATGTACACTGTTGGGCTAAGGTGATCAACTATGAAAAGACAAATGATACATTTTTGTGGCTCAGGTATTGATGGGAATATTCTTTAACAAATATGAACATATTGAAGCTTATAGTTGGTCTTATTTAATGACTCATGCCATTGATTTAAATCTTTTATTCAAGTGTAAGGCTTATTCATAGATTCAAAATTGATTATGCAGAGTAATAAGCATAAACCATAATACTGTGATCCTGTTATACTATCTGAAATCTTTTTTGAGAGTTAATGGATGTAAATGTTCTTAACTAATCATGTAACTTTTAACAAATATAACAAAATTGCACACTCATTCTAAAGAAGCACATTAAACATGTTAAAACAGTATAGTATTCTAGCAGATTAAAAATTAAGGATAATGGGAATAAGTTTTGTATTTTCATCAAGATGACTGTGCAAGATGATTGTTGATGGTAAGGAATCAACAAGACTGATTCTTGCAGTGAAATTTGCCCGATCTGCATAAACACTGCAACTGACAAATGTCAAATGACCCTGAAGCTGATACAGACAGAAAGATAATCAGCTACATTCTTAAATCTGACTTTATAGCTCTGGAGCAAAATAAAATGTCATACATTTCAAAGTCTATGAATCTCAAGATAACAGACCAAAGAGAAGCGAAGTTTTCTCTCTGATGTCTCATGAAAGAGAGAAAATTGAGCATTAGACATTAAAATCTTCCTTTATACAAGTAATACTCAGCTCTACATTATGAAACAACTGGATATGTATTGAAGTATATGCTATGGTGTGGTTAAAGTAAGGCATTTGCTAACTTAATCTTCTGAAACCAGGGCTGATGAGAGTTGCATTCAATTGATTTGTTAAGCTCCATACATAGAATGCCAAACACAGGATGTTAAATCCAATCTGAATTTATCCTAGTGTCTAATCTCATGCTGACTACAACCTCTAAGCTAATCATATACATATAAACCTCCCAGTTTTATTGATCTGGAGTTTTCAGGTATGTGAAACATTCTCAGCCACACACCTGGCTCCTGCCATCCTTGTTCTTCTCTCTGCTTGTATTTCCTTGGCTGTCATCTCATCTCCTTTTTCTCCCTTTATTCTACTTTGCATGAGGAATATGTGGTAAACAAGAAATCCACAAAGCCTGCACAGCAAATTCAGAGTTTAGCTATTCTGTCATTCTCCAGAATAAAGTAGAGAAGAAAAAGATCTATTTATCACTCTGAGACATGTTCCTTTTCACAGCTCTGTGTCATATATTGATATACTTGCTTCCTGTTGTGCAGAAATGTCAGGCATGCTCAATGATCCTTATTTACTGATGTACATAAAACATTGTACATATCTCCAAAATAACACCAGTAACTCAAACTCATGAGAATCAGAAAACAGAAACTTTCCATGCACACTGATTAATTGCGGAGCAGTTGTGTTACGTTGTGAGCTTTGAATACTGCATCCTATAGTTATTTAGACTCAGGACCTCATGGAAAGCACTGTCGTTCCCTCCCTGACCTCAGCCTGAGCTTATCTCCAGTTAAAAAAGAGGCATGGAGCTGGGGTGAGTGCATGTGCTCAGTATTTAACTCCTAAACATGGAGTTATGATGCAGTGAGCATACTAGGATTCATGTGGTATACCAGGATTTATGCAGTGTACCAGGACAACAACTGTGTGGCAGACTGCACCTGAATAAATGCCGCTACAACCATCAGTTCTCAAAAATCAAGCTATGCAATTTAGCCAAATTCATCTATCAATACTTATGAAGTCGATCATTGTACCTATGAATTCTATTGGATAGTATTCTACTTTTTCTGCTGCAAGAATAGGCAGTAATCCCAGCTAAAATAACATCAATGTTTTCACAAGAAGAATATTCAAAAAGGACCAGATAAGCCTGAGCCCCATAAGTGATACTTGCAAAGGTTCTGTGGCATTAAAAAGGGTAAGGATGACAGCCACATGTACTGCACAGGTCACTGTGCTACTTTGGCTTTACAGTAATGTTATCCATTCCACATCTGTAAGAGCAACAGAAACTACAAGGCACTTCTATACTAGAAATGCGATGGAGCAGAATCCATGTTTTAATTTAAAAATAATTTAAAAAAAGGGTCTTGTTCTTCTGTTGATACTCTTCTGGGAATGTATTAATGCAGTATTAGTCACAGTAAAGTTGTGTAATTAAAGCTCTCCAATATAAATGTGAAGATGGGATATATATTACTATTAAATGTACTAGCAAATATTTATATTTCGACAGCACTCTAAGTTGCAATTAAGATTAGGCCACATTTTTTAATGTAAAAAAATTGTAATGCAATATTTTTAAATGCCCAAAGGTATTTAAATCTGAAGACAGGTCACAGGTAGTATAAAAAATTGAATATAACTTTAAACAAAAGAATAATGTAAATATTTGTCATCGATTTCCTTGTTACCTTTCTTCAGCTATTTGAACAAAGAGTTGGAAAAAAGAAAAGATGAGAAAGATTAAAAATTTTTTATCACTTTCTTAATAATAATCAGTAACGACGGTGACAGGAATGATGTTTGAGGAGTGACATGAGCAAGTGTAATTCAAAACTTTTCTAACACTTTTCTAACTGCAAAGCTGAGAGGGGAAACTGGAGTGCAGGAGAACTCATGTAGTATGGACTGAAACAAGTGACATCACTGAAAACTTTTAGGGGTGCCAGACTGTAAAAGCAAAGCTAACCCTTGATCTGCTTTCAGAAAAAGTAAGGAGAAATGCAGCAGGTCCAGTACATGGAAGATACGGTCAGAGCAACAAGGTAGGAAGAGGACCTCCACAGATCCTAGCTGGAAATGTCTATATTAAACTGTTATACACTAATAAATATAGTACATGTCTATGTTTGCCAGAAAGTACATCAAAGGAAGATTACATTTATATTAGAGTAGTAGTACCTAATTTGTTTTCAAAATGACATCCTTGAAATAATTTTTAAAGCAAACACACACACACAAATATCCTGGATAAGGTTTTTGCTCATTTTGATAAATAAGCCAATTTTATGGAGAGTTTGTGCTGCAAAATATATTTGGGAGCTCAGAATATTCAGAAACTAAAAACATGGAGTAGCAATTGCGTTTATGACAGGATATTGAATGAAGAGTAATGTATACAACTTACCAAGCACTTGATAGCAAAGACTGTATTAAAACTATTAATCATAATGCATTTGTGAAAGAATAAAAGATTTATTCATTCAGTTGTGTTTTTATTCAAGAAGCTCTTCATTAATACCTGAGCACATACCATATATCTTTTCTATTAATCACAATCTTTCATACAAATTAGTTTCTTCTAAAAAATATGTAGGAAGCAGATGAGAAGTCAAGGCAATATTTGAACATGCATGTATTTTAGGATATGGTGGCCACATGCTAAATAGAGGGGTAAGAGAACCCGGGATTTCTGGATGTCTTTTGAAAATACCTTAAGACATTTGGGCAGCTACACAATACTGGTTTGCAAAATCATTTCAGCAAAGATCAAAGTTGCTAAACTTATTTAACATACATTATGGAGTTGCCAACACATAAACAGGCCTAAGTGACTAAAGAAAGTTATAAAAGAAGAAATCAAATCTATGTGCATTTCTAATTAAGATTTTTGTATAACAATATTATAATATGTTTTACCATATTTTAATGATAAATCATTAAAATATAAAATTACTATCTACTGTCATTGTAGGAAATATATGGTTTTTTTTACTCAAAATTGGAATATTTTTCCCTGTAGTAAAAATTTATGGAAATTATACTGAGAAACCACTTTTACAAGTGGAATGGTGATGTCTATTTCAAATATGTCAATAGAAAGTAATATTTTTAAATGACTATTTGAAAAAGATACTAAATTTCAGAGCTATTTTGCCCTGAATTCAGTGAAAAATGCTTTTGATGATAATGCAAAGATCAGCCCTACTGCACTCAATGTCCACAAAGAATTTCAGTGTTTTTTTTCCTCTGAGAACTCAGATTACATTTAGCTAAGGATATAAAATGAAACAGCTACACCAACTGAACTGACTCTTTTTTGTCTTTATTTCTTTTTGACTTTGTAAAAAAGTAAGGCAATACAGGTTGTAGCGCTGCTGTAGTAATTTTCAACCTCTTCAGCTGCCATACCACACACCCTAATTCAAATGTGTAGAGACAGAAATTAATGCTATGGAACATGCTGAATGAGAAACATTCACAAAAATGCTTTGTTATGCTTCATTACCACATTTAAAACTTAAGGGCAACAATAACTTTCAGCAGTTAGCATTTAACTAGATGGCTAAGGTTAAATGCAGAATGAAAAGCAATTACATATAGCAGATAAAGATTACTCTTCAAACTAAGATATTTTCAATTATGTGCAACTTTGCAGAAAATACATAATTTGGCACAATTACATAGACATTTCAAATTTAAGTCCAGACCACAATGTTCCTCCAGAGTTAGACCTGCATAAATTTATAGCTTAAAAAAAAGCTTAAAAAAAGTGTAGGAGAGACTTTGCAACGCAATAACTTTCAGTTGTACCATTCTGAGGAAATAGGGTTGTCATGGGTTCAGCAGCAGCAGTCGTCTTTCCCCTTTAAGTAGTAGCTGGTGCAGCACTGTGTTTTTGGTTTTTGGCTTGGGAACAGTGCTGATAACACCAGTGTTTATAGTTA
>JASSUY010027445.1:0-11355 GCA_032466535.1 Forpus xanthops | reverse complement strand
TGGCTAGATATTAGGTGAAGATCTGTTGTATTCTCTTTCCTTGTATTTCTCTTGTATTATTATTGGTGGTAGCAGTACTGATTTATGTTATACCTTAATTACTAAACTTTTCTTATCTCAACCCGTAGGAGTTGCATTCTTTTGATTCTCCTTCCCATTTCCCCAGGACTGGGGAAGAAAGAGAGGGAAGTGAGCAGAACTGTTTGAGGGGCCTCAAACTCCGACAAAGACAAAACATATTTTCACGGATTTTTGTGTTATCTATTACCACATTACTTTTGAAGATATTTTGGAATGAAAGCTAATGTTTCATTTTTAGAAATGTTATTTGGAAAGCTGAATATTTTAAAGTAGTTGCAATATAATAAGCATCTAAATCAGTGAAATCAAAGAAAGATATAATTGTGATGACTGCATCATCAGCATACAACTAAGATGCCTCAGGTCCATATAACTGTAGATACCTAGTCTTAGGTTCACTGGGGAGGGGCTTTGGGGGAAATATCATACCTGCAAAGCTTTAGTATATATTTTAAAACAGTGGAATGTATTGGATCTGTAATGTATTATTTTAGCTTTAATTTAGTTTTATGTGATTGCTGGCTATACTTTCTTGCTTAGTTTATGAACTGCAAACAGTGGAAGAGACTAATGTTTAAGGTGGTATTTAAAAAGAGTAAACTTTGTTTTTCATCTCTTGCTGCAATTAGTAAACTCAATTTGTTTTAACAAAATAATTAAAAAAGAGCTTAATAAATTAAGCTTTTTGGTAGCTTTAAATTTCTATTTAGGAGCAAGTGAGAGAATCTTAATGTAGCTTTGTGTGAATAAAAAATGTTTTACAAGCATTGTTATATTACCTACCTATTTAATGATGTCTGTTTTTCAGATGATTCTTCTATAAAAACCTGTTGCTAATTAAGCATTTAAATTGCACAAAATGCATTGCCATTTTGTTAATCTTTGTTAAACATTGAGGTCTTGTCTTTTTCTCCAATATGTAACAGGTCAATTTTATTGACGTATAGAGAAGGATGATGGCAGGCAGTAGCCAGCTTTGCATTCGACGTTGGACTACGAAGAATGTGGCCAAGTGGCTGAAGGAAGAAGGCTTCTGTGAATATGTGGATGTTTTGTGCAATAGACACAGGCTAGATGGAATTACGTTGCTGACACTTACTGAATATGATTTACGATCCCCTCCTTTGGAAATCAAAGTCCTGGGGGATATCAAAAGGCTAATGTTGTCCATACGCAAATTACAGAAGCAACATATTGATGTCCTAGAAGAACTGGGTTACAACAGTGATAGTCATGTTGGCACAAGCCCAAGTGTTGGTTCGCTACAGGGCACAGATTGGTTTTGTAATGGTGAAGTACCTCGGGAGTATGATGGACCAATTACTGACTCAAATGGTGATCAGTATCAATATGCAAATGGAAAAAACAAGCACTCTACACGAAGACTGGACCCAGAATATTGGAAGACAATTTTAAGTTGTGTGTATGTCTTCATAGTGTTTGGCTTTACATCATTCGTTATGGTTATAGTACATGAGCGAGTACCTGACATGCAAACATATCCACCTCTACCAGACATATTTCTAGATAGGTAAGAAATTTTCCTTTAAAATAAAATAGTAAATTGGTAGTTAAAATGTAGGCTGTCTTTTCTTCATTCTTAAAATTTAATTTGCTCTTGAAGATGTCTCTGAGAAATAGTAATTGGACTATACTAAATTGTTCTACTAAGATTGAAATGTGCATCAGATGCAGAGATTTAGTCTTCTTTAAGGCAAAATAATTTTGAGCTGTTGATCTAACGTATATATATTTAATTCTACATCTTTAGCTAATCACAACACAGGTGTTAACTTGTTTAACCCCTCATTCTAGTAGAAAGGATGATGGTCAGCTGGCATAGATAAGCAGCCATACACTTTTTCTGAAATCCAAGTGCTACTATGAAGCTTAAATTGTCTTCATATAGAAATATTTTCGATGGAGGAATATTTTGGTCTGCTAGTGAGCAAGGAATTGAAAGAGTATAGCATAGTGAGTGAATTTTTGCTATTAGTAAGCAAGAAATCAAAAGGGAATAGCATAGATAGTGAATTTTTGCTGTCTCCCCACTCTCAATTTGTTGAAAATGGTTTAGGGAGACTGATGTAGACTGAATACACCAGTATCTTTTTTAACTGTAGAGTATCTGTTTACTAAAACGATGTTGTGACTTGCATGGTAGCCACTCATTTTTAGAGAAAGTATTTCACTTCAGGCAAAAAAGAGACTCAGTAGCAAAGGTGAAATTTAGTAATTGACTACAGATTTAATAGAGGATAAATGCTCCTTTTGAGGAAATATGCTTATACTATAGAGGACTTACTGCCTAGAGAGTTTTAAAAGACAAGATAAACTGGTTAAGATTTCAGTCTTTGTGATCTCCTAGTTACTGCTAGTAATTTTCATTTTCATTAATGGTTTTCATGATGCCAGTAGAAGTCTAATCTTACAAGTAAGTGTGCCGAATCCCCAGTAAATTTAGGTATAATTCAGCAAGTGGAGAGAGACCATGAGCTATGGCATTACTGGATTTTGTTCACAGGGCACTACCATGGTATTCAGTTGGCAGGAGGATGGGGAGGTCAGAAAACAGCAGCTTGCAAAACAGTGTGAGGAGATTACTACAAAGCTGGCATTTGAGCAGTGCTTTGCTACCCCTTTGTATCAGGGAGAACACAAAGCTACGAGGAGCAGCCTCTCTTGAAATCTATTGATCTGTATTTTGGTGATTTTGTAGAGTGGAAATTGTTACTGGTGCCATGTGTGTGCAAGAAAGTCATAAATCATTCAGCAAGCAAGGCCAGAAGACTTGCATATAGTGATTATCCCTGAAATCTAACTTTGAAAACAAATTTTATTTTTCCTAATGCTTTTCTGTGTTGTTTGGCTTTGTCACAAGTGTTTAGGATTTTAGGCGTTACAGCATTTCATTAATTGTGTTGATATGACATTCTTGCAAGCGTAAGCAACATAACTGACATGATGCAAGTTTGTGTCAGAATGAAAAAGCCTGTTGGGAAACAATAGTAGAGGAGCACATGCTGTTAGTAAATCGCACATGTAAATCAAGAGAGCATACTAGTGATTTTGTTTGACTTAGTGAATTATCTGTAAATGTCTGCTGAAAATAATTGTTAGAAAGGAGATAATTTAATTAATAATTAAGTAAAATTCTGTTTCATTCTAACAAAAATTTTTGGCTGTAATTTAAACTTGTCAGATTAATGCAAGTTAGTTTTGTTGTTATATGCCTTTATTGTCAATACTGAGACTAGAAATAAAAATTAAACCTTTGTATTGTAAGGTAACTTCCTTGCTTCATCTTTTTTTGTTAGCGTCCCTAGGATACCATGGGCTTTTGCTATGACTGAAGTATGCGGTGTAATTCTTTGCTACATTTGGCTGTTGGTTCTTCTGCTTCATAAACACAGGTACAGTATATAAAATTCAAATTAACTGGCATTTTGATTCAGAGAAAGGACTGTAGCAAAAACTTATGATGATTAAGATTTTCCATTCAGCATTATAAGCTTCTAATATGTCCTGCTTAAAAAAATGGGTTAGGGAGGAGTTAATCAAGAATGGTCAATTGTGAATCTTACAAAGGGATATTCTGAATTTACTTTTCTACCAAATTTATATGTAGTTTCCTTCAGAACATAGATATGTCAGAGAGCTGCCAGTATATGGTATCATAGAATAGTTAGGGTTGGAAAGGACCTTAAGATCATCAAGTTCCAACCCCCCTGCCATGGGCAGGGACACCTCATACTTAATCATGTCTCCTAAGGCTCTGTCCAACCTGGCCTTGAACACCTCCAGGGATGGAGCATTCACAATGTCCTTGGGCAACCCATTCCAGTGCCTATACTCTCATACTCTTAACAATTTTGTATGTAAGAAAATCCTATGGGAATGAAGTTCCACAGGATGACTGAGCCAGCCTAGCGGCTTGCTGTTGCAAAAACCCTTTTGTGTGCATGTATATTTTTAGTTAAATTTTTACCAGTTTGTTGATTTTTCAGTTTGCCTGGAGGTGTGAGTGCCAAAGGTAGAACAAGGGTAGCTGCAGAGGGCTGGAGCTTTACCTTTTGATGACAGTAAGCTTGCTACAGTGTCTCTCCCTGTCATATGTAACCATTACAGTACCACTTTAAAAATTAACCAAATTACTGTGAAACTTGCAGGGAGGATGAAGGGACTGTATGGGATTAATTAGGGATGTGGGAAATGTTTTCATTATAGCTTTCCTGATTTAAAAATAGAGTATATTAGGATTGTTGCAATCAGTTCCTATGTACTTTCCCCAGATCTATACTTCTGAGAAGGCAGTGCAGCCTCATGGGAACAGTATTCTTACTACGCTGCATTACAATGTTTGTTACCTCACTCTCTGTGCCAGGCCAGCACTTGCAGTGTACTGGAAAGGTAAAAACTTAAAATGCTTTAAATAAATTGTTTTTGTAATTTTTTTTTTGTTTATATATATGGTTAAGATTGTTGTGATGGTAATGTTGTATGTGTGTAAAAACAGTGATCTTCTCTCCTGTTCCACTCATTATGGAATGCCCCTTCGTTAGTTGCCATTGTCCTTAGGAGTCTTAGAAGCACTTGCCACTTTGGAGAGGAGGTAGTTACTTGGGGAGGGGTGTTGAGAATATTTTCCAGTGTAAACTAGAGAGAGTGCATTGGAGAAGCATGCATTTAAGATGCTGACTTCATGAAGGAAGGCTGAAAGTGGAGTAATTGCATCACTGTCTTGTTAAATGACAAAAAACACCCCTCAAACCCCTTTTATTATTTCACCCCTTTTAATAAGGGGTATTCTGAAGAACATGGGATTTTGTGGGTTTATCCAAAACTCTAGTTAAAGGAGGGTTGATCTGAATATATTGGAAATTTGACAAGGATGCATTGGGAGGTTGATAACCTGCATTTTAATGAAAGACCCATCATAAATACATGAGAAATGTACTAAATAGGCATAGTGTTATAAAGCTAACTTTCAGGACAACTGCTCAGGAAGTGGGGTTAGAATGTAGTAAATGTTAATATTGCTGTGTTTCAGTTGTACGGCAATGTTTGGGCAAAACTCCAGCGGGCATTTGCAATATGGAGTGGCTTTGGCATGACTCTAACTGGAGTACATACGTGTGGAGATTATATGTTCAGTGGCCACACTGTCGTCCTGACAATGCTCAACTTCTTTGTCACAGAATGTAAGTACAGAGTACTTAAATGTTCTTAAATGTTAAGAATGTGGGCTGCTTGCTGCCAACCAAGGGTGCAAGAGTATATATACTTAAATGTCCTTAAGTATTAAGGGTATCTGGTGCTTGATCTCCTCAAAAAGTTCAGCGTGTAACATTTAAGCAAGCAAAAGTTAAACTGCTGTGCCCTTTCTTAGGTTTGTGACAGTTCACTTAGGCAGGAAAGGAGCAGCACCTAGATTAATGGAGAGATGAATAGGGCACATTTGAAAGAACATGTGAGCCAAGAAAATTAGAAAGGCTTTCTAGGTTGCTAATGGGACAGTACTAAGGAAGATACTTACAATTATCTGTTCGTATACACTTCCCTGCGTATCTGACACTGATCCCAGTTATATTTCCAGATGAAGACAGTAAGTTCATCACATTTTTGGATGAGAAATCTGTGTAAAATTTTGAAATATCTAGACCCGTGTTTCATAATGACCTAGATTTTTTGAGACATTCAAGGTTGTTTTCTGTTTTCTTCTAGATACACCAAGGAGCTGGAACTTCCTGCACACCTTGTCCTGGGTCCTGAATCTCTTCGGCATTTTCTTCATTTTGGCTGCACATGAACATTACTCTATAGATGTCTTCATTGCCTTTTACATCACTACAAGACTCTTTTTGTATTACCATACATTGGCTAATACTAGAGCATATCAACAGAGTAGGAGAGCAAGGATCTGGTTTCCTATGTTTTCTTTTTTTGAATGCAATGTTAATGGTACTGTTCCCAATGAGTATTGCTGGCCTTTTTCAAAACCTACTATACTGAAAAGATTGATTGGTTGAAGAGTGTATAGGTCCATTCAGATTTTTATGAAGCATTATGACTAACATCCTACAAGGCTAGTGGCAGGGGAGAATGTAAAGTAATGATTTTTCACTCTGTGATCTCCTCCCCTTTGTCTTTGATTCTTAGCCGTAAGATGGTGTTCTCACACTTCACAGGGCTGTGTTTTGTTTTCTTGTTGCTAAAATAGAAGATAATGGGGACTGGTAAAGGCTATCAGTGAACCATGAATATGAACCAGAGTACTGTTACCCTTAGTAAGATTCTTTGTGGATATTTATGTAACTTTAACATCCGATACATGCTTGTATGAATATAATGGGGTTTTTATTTACAGGTCCAAATAGTCTCTTACTTGACATGCCAGCCTTTACTTACTAAAAATTTAGAACTTTATGAAGACTTTCTTTTAAAAATCGTAAACGTAATTTTCAAGACAAACTCTATTTATACTTAAAGATTGAGGAGTACTGTGTCATAATGAAGAAAGCAGTATAGTTCCTTTCTAAAAGGGTCTCTTAACTGCTAAATAACAAGTCTTAAAATATAATCGGCAGTATAAATGGTCTTCATACAGGTTGCCAAAAATGAAAGTCTGCCTTGTGACTATGCAGTGATGATATTTTATTTTAATGAGAGCTTATTTAATCTAGTCTATCAATGTGTCTCTATGGTTATTTAGCACTTGGAAGTTTTCCCTTTTGTGTTTAAATAAATGAGTTAAATGCTACATCTACTGAAAGTAAAATTAATTTAGGAGTAGTTTAAAGCCACAAAATAACTTGTGTGGTTTTAATTGCTTTATACCCAAACCTGTGCATGTTTTTTAGGAGCAGCTCTTTAACACTGGAAAACCAGAAAAGTTATATATCTTACTGTCCCATAAATGGATGGGGAGAATGCATGTAGTAACTCTTTCAAGAAAAGTAATAATAGTGAGTATTGGAAATAGTGCTCATACTGATCTATGTTTTAGCACTCTGGTGTCAACAATATGGTGAATATTTCTGGATATATATATGCACAGTATATTTGCTTATTTATATAAACACACGGAGTATATGTTCTTCTAACAAGTATGGGAAGAGACTAGTTCTTAAGTAGCTCATGTACTACACTGAAAGCTAAAAGTACCATAAGCAGTTGAGTTTTGGTTGTTAAAAAAAAACCACAAACAAGACATAAACATACAGAAACCCAGACACAACAGCATACCTCCCAAACCCACTCTCTGAGTCTATAATGCATAAGCAAGGGTCACAGAGTTTGTGATCTCTTATTCAGTCATTTGTAAGGGGACAATACTAATATTATCTAGAAAGACTTTGATTTCAATGCTGAATGAAAATTTCCAGGTAAATGGTGCAAATCATAAAAATGGTGCAGACCTTTTAATTTGGTCTTATATTACTTTTTTAACCTAATTTACCTCCTATTCCACAGAGCAGTTGTGCATCATGGAGTATCTCTGTATTGAGCGCACATACACTGTACTACTCTGCAGACTTTTATATTTCTAACATTCCAATTTTTTAGCAAAATTTCAGGTTTAATACTATGTTATTCAATCTGCCATAGACTGATGGCTCTTGCCATCCAATTTGGGGGAGTGCGCTTACATTTAAGAAAAAAAAAAAAGAAAAAATATTCTGAAAGATTTAAATACTTTTCATTTGCTGTTCTTGCCTTTCTGGTTTCAGAAAGACAATCTGAACATTCCTCCTGATACGTTATAAGAAGAGCTCTATTTGTTAATATATATTTGCCTTTTCAATGCACACACAGTTATGAGTACCTTTTTTTTTTAAACTCTAGGAAACTTCTTTTCTCAGGATGTGCAGAATTCTATTCTGAGTTACAATATGTGGAGAGGTATGCACTTAAACTTGCAAAGCTGTTGATTCTGAAAAGAACCATGGCAGTGCTAACTGGCATAGCTATGTCTAAACTGAAAAATTACTTTCCAGCTTAGACATGCAGGAGGATTTTCAAGTACAGCCCAGTGTAACAAATGTTTACATAAAGTAAAGCTATCATTTCAATACTGTTTTTTTTTAAATGAAGTTCATACAGTTAAAGCATAGAACTTATTACTTTGTTCTAATTTAATTTTTCAAATTTTGTTAAGTAAATCCGTGTCTTAAATCAGCACTGCCTATCAGTTCTTTTTAAAGGGAGCTTGTTCTTTTGTGCTGATTCCCTTCATGCTAACTATCCCAGTCCAAGGTAAGTAATGAGACACTGGTTTGGTGAACACTGAAGTGGGTTAAAAGATTGTCAGGATAATGCCCTCTTAAATTTTAGAAGTTCATTTGTCTGTCTCTAAACATGCAAGAGGAAGGCTTGAAATTGGTAGGGGATGGGAAAATCTGATCTAACTTTGAAAGAGCACAAGTCAGTCTGTAAAGCTGGTAAAGTAAGCTTTTTTGTTAATTAAATGGATACAAGTTGCAAGTAACTGACAAGCTTAAAGTTCTGTACCTCCTTTTTCAGGAGTCAGTGTTTAAAAAACATTGCTGCTTCTCTGTTGCTACCAAGTGCTTTTAAGTAAAGGCAGCAGAGCATCATTTGGTCTTGGATTTAATGCTACGTTCGGGGCTCTCCTTCTCCCTTTTGTTCATGCACCATTTTTTTTTGCTGTCCTTTGACTTGCTGCATGTATTTTGTGCAGAGTCATTTTCTGTGGCCTGTGGGAGCACACGCATAATCTAAATTCAGAGTAACTAATATTGCATTATGTCAGCAAGTAGTAGTGTGTAACAACATTAGAGTAATACTACAAAGTGCACAATCTAATCAAGTAGAAAAGTCTTAACTGATAACTGGATATAAAAAGGAAGGGGACGATCACTTTTTCTTTTTATTAACTTTGCAAATCTGGTAATGTTTGAGACTTGACAATAGTCTTAAACTTTTCCTTATTATTACCAGTTCAGAGATTTGTATGTGCATACCTGCAAGTGATAGACCCATAGGCACTCCCCGCTCCTCTTTCTTATTTTATTGTATCTTATGATACATTTATAAAGCTTTCTTAAACTCTTTGCCTTTAGTTTTTCTTTTCTAAAAGATCCCTTAAAATATTGGTTTTATGACATTACACCTGCGTACAGAAATTGGACTTTAATAGATGTGGGTTATAGCAAGTTGTGATTACTTAAGCAAAAGCTTATGGAAGGATCATTAAGCAAGGTTCCTCCAACTGTTCTTGAATAATGATATAGAAAGCTTCTATATATGCTAATGAATTTCATGTCCTCTGGCAAACAAGATAGCATGAAGTATTGTTACAGAAATGTAGATAGGCTGGAAGTATTTAAATGTCCAAGACTAGCAGGAATTGGATCTTGCAAGTGTATTGCTTGTGATGAAGCAAATTATATGCTTAATTTTTAAGCAGTCACTACATACTCTTGTCTTCAGTAAGGGTTACCACCACTGAGTTTAAACATTTTCTTGGATAAGGACAAGTGTGTGCTGTATGTGATATACTCTACAGTAATTGGAATAGGTAATGTCACTTTCTTTTGTGTCTTCTCCCCTCCCATCTGCCATAGAGGAAAACATTCCAGTAGAATTTCAAAGAAATTACTACTTAACTAGGTTCCGAGAAAATAAATCTGGGAAAAAAAAGGGGGATAGGCATCAAAATCTTGATAGCTGCTTGAAGAAGCAAGAGTCAGTTAAATGATTTAAAAATGTTATTTTTTTAAATGCAAGTATGTTAAATAAGATTATTTAGAAGTATTGAAACCCTTCAGTGAGGATAAAAGTACAGGTTCCTGTAACGTTTTCTGCATGGCTGTGTCTCAGATGCCAAAAAGGGTGTTGAAGGGAAGGAGGGAAGGTTGAACTCGGATGTCAGTACAAGTCTTTTGCAGCAGTTGATACCTCCTTGGATTTTAAGCAGTGCTTGCATAGTGCTATGCATGTTTGTTACTATTTAGCTAATGGACAAAAGTCCACTGGGTTTTCAAGCACCAAAACTATTGTGGAGCTGAGTCCTAATCAATAAATACATATTTGAAGAAGCAGATGTCTTGGGGGGGGTGAAAAAAGTAGGCTTTGTGGACCTGCAGAATAGCAAAATTGACCTATAATGACTGATAGGTTTTCATCCTAGCCATGTGATTTCTACTGGAGAATTTGCAGTAATCTACAGACAATATTGATTCTTCTGGGTTTTTTTTTGTTTTTTTTTTGTTTTAAATAATCCGTATACTTTTATAGAAACTTGACCTATAACTACAGAAACCATAGTCTTGTCAAGATGGAAATATATTTGCCAGAAGTTATACCAGTGAATCATTTTACCCTCTGAATTGTTTTGTGCATTTAGACTTTATCAGTCAAGGGTTAATTGATAGACCGCTGATGATTATACAGATTACTATTTCTGATGTATCTTTGATATCATCACTATTCTAATTGAAACAGTTTTTCGGGGAAAAAGGTGCTTTGGAGTGAACCTACTGATGTCCTGTTCGTTACACGAAGAAAACCACCAAAAAGGCCCTCACAGCCCTTCAAACACTATACTGTTGTGAACACTGAACTTCCCATATAGGAGTATCCTGCATACTTAGTATTTGTATCTTAAGAAATTTGGAGTATCATGTATATAATTCAGTGACATGCACATTTTTAATGCCCATTTGTAATAAGTGTGTAAGAACTTAAGATGATAAATGTGGAGCACAACAACCTGACCAATTAGTCCAGTGACTGTGTAGTTAGAATAAGTCTAATTTAATTTTACCCTTTCAGTTTGGTTTTGCAAATACAAGAAATTTGTCAAATGTAAGAAACCACTAACTGCATTATACGTGGTACTTAAGATAATAGGGATGTAGAAACGTGGCTTTTCACACTGAACGGTTGCTTCAATTTTGTTTTGATAGAGAAAATAGTATTACCCTAATGACTAGAAGGTATGCCATGGAAGTTTACTGTAAATAAGTAAATACTGTTTTGATTCTAAACTAAGATTGAATTAATATATTGTTTTATATCTTTGTTGTATTAAAGCATATTTAAAAGTATTAAAATATTTGAAAGGTGACAAGTGTTTGATTTACTTCATATGTAAAATGATGGTGTCATGGGTTCAGCAGCAGCAGTCATTTTTCCTCTTTAAGTAGTAGCTGGTGAGCGCTGTGTTTTGGATTTTTCAGCTTGGGAACAGTGCTGATAACACCAGTGTTTATAGTTACGGCTTAGAATGTTTAGGCTGGCCAAGGACTT
>JASSUY010027444.1:0-23122 GCA_032466535.1 Forpus xanthops | reverse complement strand
GATCTGAGGAAGAAGTTCTTTACTGTAAGGGTGGTGAGGCACTGGAATGGGTTGCCCAGGGAAGTTGTGAATGCTCCTTCGCTGGCGGCGAACAAGCCAGGTTGGACAGAGCCTTGGGTGGCATGGTTTAGTGGGAGGTGTCCCTGCCCATGGCAGGGGGCTCGGAACTAGATGATCTTAAGGTCCTTTCCAACCCTAACTATTCTATGTTTCTTTGATTCTATTCTATGATTCTAAGACAGCTGCGAGGTAGCATAACACAGGAGAAAATACAGTCTCATGAAAATAAGTCACGGGCCAGCATTCAAACAGCTGTTAAAGAGCAGAAAGCACTGATACACTTGCTCACAGTAAAATATCCTGCTTAACGAAGCCATGCATCTTGTTACAATCTCAGACTCTCAGTGGGTGGGAAACCCAGTCCTAACGGGGTTGCTGCCTTAGTCTAGGTCTGAGGTGCACAGGCAATATATGGATATTTGCTGGAGGGGATCACTATCATCATTTGATCTATCCCCAGTCTGATTCAGCACATAAACTAACAGATAGGAGAGGAGAAAGTTAGATGTCACCTGGAAGGACTCCTAAAAGACTGAGACAGAAGAAGGAGTGAAGTAGATTCTTTCCTGGCAAACACACTGAAGGACAGTTATGTTGTGTTTTAAACTACTTTTGGAAAGAGATTGCTATTCCAGAGAACCACAAGGTCTATGCCTACCTGTAATACTTTTCCCAGTGCTTCAAATTTGTGGAAAACAGGAAGAGAGGGATGCAATTTGCAGAGATAGAAGTCCAACTTAGAATCACAGAATATCTTGAGTTGGAAGGGAGCCTAAGTATCATTGAGTTCAACTCCCAGAACTTACAGGGCTAAGGACTAAATGAAGAGATCTGCTAAAGACCTGGATATAATTGTGTGTCTTGTAAGGCAGGCTGACAGTGAAGTTTGTGCTGCAAAAGACCAGTACCACATCAGTAGGTGACCTCATGATACTTTACTTGACTTTAAAAAATTAATTACAGCAGAACTGAGAGCATACCAATCAATTTAATTCTTTCCATCAGTGGGTAGGAGAGGAGACCAGTAAACCAGAACTGAAGGTCAGGTTTGGAAGAAGGGCTAGCTCAAAGCCCTGTCCACACTCAGATTCAGCAACCATATTTGATACATTTAAGTGTCAACTACACCTTTTCTAGCACCTTTAACAGAGTAATTGGACTCTGTGAGAACAACAGAAGTTCTCACTGTGTTGAAATTCATAGAATCACAGAACGATTTGTGTAGGAAGGGACCTTAAAGCTCATCCAGTTCCTACCTCCCTGAGGTGGGCCGGGACACCTTCCCCTAGACCAGGTTGCTCAAAGCCCAGTCCAATCTGGCCTTGGACACTTCCAGTGATGGGCCAGCCGCAGCTTCTCTGGCCAACCTACACCAGTGCCTCACTGCCCTCATAGTGAAGAATTTCTTCCTAATGTCTAATTTAAATGTACCCTCTTTCAGTTTAAAGCCATTCTGCCTTATCCTATTGCTACAGCAGGCTGGGCTGTGTACTGGAGTGGGAGAGGAGGAAACAGGCTGTGCCAGGAAAAAGGGTGGTGCAAACTGTTTCCCCTCTGTAACAAGGAGGATGCCTGACATTGTGAGTCAGAGTTCCAGGGTGGTTTAGCTATGCTTCTTCTTTATATAGGTTAAATTGCTTGCTGGAAAGCCAATGTTCTGGGTTTATTTTAGAGAGAAACAGTTACATCCTTTTGTTAAAAGCATCGGCTCTGGGTTTCCTTTAGTTAAGGGTGGCAATGCTTCTTCACTGTATTATGCAAGGATCGAATGATTCCCCATGACATTCAACAATACCAGTGTTTGAAGGGTGTTTTTCCATTTAGCACTGTGTTACAAGAAAGTGTAACTGTTATATTAGTCAACTTTCCAATTTGCCTGACAACTAAAAATCCCTGCCACTTGACTCAGCCTTTATGCTTCTTTCCTTGCCGTTATCTGTCCCTGCAGCATTCCTTCAGTTCTGTAATTATGAAACTTTATTACATGTTGTGGAACTGATAACTTCTCCATTTTTAGGGTTTTTTTTTTTGGCTGGTATACTTTCTCATTGTGCTATCAGTAGTAGGAGTCAGTGTGAAAGTAAGCCTGAAGCATCCTCAGGCTTTACTATAATAAATATGTGTATTAAGGAGCCATCTAATATGCAGGTACTGTCTTTGTGTTTTTTGTAATGTTTGGCATATTTTGCCCCTATAATCAGAATTATATTCTAGATTTAAATGATGCCTAGCTGCCTCTCATGTAGTTCTCAGGTTTCTAGCTTCTCTTAAGGAGTATAATAGCTTAAGGGATTTGCATAAGTAGTGGGGCATACTGAAGAGCAGCTTAGAAACACTCTCTGGCAGGAATGGAGTAGAAGTGAATAGATGGGCTGCAAGGAAATACACAACCAAGCCAGTGCTGGGTAGAGTGGATGGTGAGATGATGATACCAATTAAAAACATCATCCACCAATGACTCAGCTTCGACATGGGCAGCTTCCTAACTGTTCAGAATGCTGTTCGTTCAAAAACCATGAGCTATCACACATATATCAGCAAAAACACACTGTGAGACTCATGGTTAGAGCAGGAGATAGAAGAATCCAGGCATCTGTTTCTGAGTTAGTTACAGATTTGCTGCAGAAGGCCAAATAAATGGAACCCTTTCTTTTCCTCTCAGTCTGCAAATGAGAGGGGGAAGAAAATAAAAATCTAGTTATGTTGTAAAATAGAAGTCTTGTCTTTAAGGAGTTAAAGGAAAAGCAGATACACTGAAGTTAGTCTTAAATCACTAACTTTTTTGCTGTAGCTACTAGTAAATTCCTCTCTACAAGAAATGCCAAAAAGAATTTAAAGTTCATTCTCTCCTGGAAACCTCTTGCTTTTTGAGAAGAAGGGAAAAGGAAAGGCACTAGCCACATAAAGGCAGTCACTGTGGAACTACTAATGAGCCTGCGCTGTGTTTTATCATTCACCAGTCGTCTTTGTCTCCTTCTCTTTTGACTGCATTCTTGGAACATTTTGTATATGAATTTATAGGACTATTTGTTTTATTGCCACATTTTTAAATGCACAGACCACACTGAAAACCGAGAAATTAATTTGAAGGGAATGACAACCTGTGTCATATTGGTTAGCAACAATTCTAGCTAAAACTGAAAGCTATGTGTTTTTTCACATTACAATGTAAAAATAAAGAAATAAATAAATAGGAAAGCATTACATTGAACTGTGTAAAAACAGAAATGCTATCAAGCAGAGTTGAACTGGAAAGCATAGGTTGCAGCATCAATTACAAGTATTCATGGGTTTTACATATTTAAAACATAAAAAAAACACCTCACTTAAAGTGAATAAAAAAGCGTCTTTTGTAACTTGACACCTGTACCTGTTGATAAACAGAATGTGGAGACCTCACAGCAGCCTTCCAGTATCTGAAACTGGCCTATAGGGATGCTGGGGAGGGATTGTTTGTTAGGGACTGTAGCGATAGGACAAGTGGTAATGGGTTCAAATTTAAACAGGGGAAGTTTAGATTGGATCTGAGGAAGAAATTCTTTACTGTAAGGGTGGTGAGGCACTGGAATGGGTTGCCAATGGAAGTTGTGAATGCTCTATTGCTGGTGGTGTTCAAGGCCGGGTTGGACATAGCCTGGGGTGACATGGTTTAGTGGGAGGTGTCCCTGCCCCTGGCAGGGCGGTTGAAACTAGATGATCTTAAGGTCCTTTCCAACCCTAACTATTCTATGATTCTATGAATTAACATCAGTCAGAAATATTTAGAACTTGAGTAATGTTTTTTTATACAAAACCAAGATGGAAGTCCAAAGCTGTGCCTGGAAGAGATTTATATGAGAATCAGTCCAACACCATCACTGTAAATAGCCCTTTGCAGGTAAGATCCATTCAGGTCTCTAGCTTCAGAAGGCAGCAGCACCACTCACCTGCTAGAATTGACAGATGTTCTGCTCACCTGTCATCTGAGCAATGGGAGCCTCACAAGCACAGGTCCTCCAGCCATCCTTCTGCACCAGCTAATATTCCAGTTGCACTGAGTAAATTTCATTTCAGGGGAAAAGTGACAAACACCATGGAGCTAATCTAAGTGCAGAAATTTCATCAGAAGGCTTTTGGTTATTGCAGTGTGCAATATTGCATGACAGGATCCATAAAACTATGGTAAATAAGAAAGAAGTTAGCTAAATAATATCATTAAAATGCTGACAAAATAGAGTCCACTTGTTTTATTCATTCAAATTCTCTTGAGATAAATGACATAGAAAATTATTACAGAGAAAATATAGAAAATAATTATAGAGAAGAAATTCAGGTTAGACAAATTAGCTGATGAAAGAAGAGTTTTTAACAAGTACACTTAGGAGATATTAATAGGGAAGACAAGCTTAGGAGCTGTGAGACTATATTTCATGACATAAAAACCTGTTTCTTTAAGAACTTCATTCCAATTCCTAACTAGTCTGTGGGATTGGCATTTTTTTATGAAAGGATACAAAATCTGTTGAAAAGAGTATCTGATACATTTCCCCCACAAATATTTAAATTAATTTGATGCATCAATTTTATGCATTATTTACTACGCTCATTCATTTGAATGGTACCATCTGTGGTATGTCTGTATAAAACTGATTTCAGTCTCACTATGAAGTATCCATTGAAAATAAATCAGAATTTACTTTGGAAAATCTTAACTGCAGAAATCTGATAAAAGCCCTATATTAAACCAAATGGAATTTACCAGGGAATCTATAACCAATGATGCTAGCCTAATTTTTGGCTTTTAAATTTCAAACAGCAGAGTGTAAGAAATTAATGAAAACCTTGTTTAATGTTTTCCAGTAAAGCCTGCACTGGGAAAATAAATAAATAAGAAAGAAGTTATATTCATTGCATCAGGCTGTTATAAATTATACGACAGTCTGTCAGCAAACAATTCTAACGTACTTTATAGTCTTCCCTAAGACGTCACAGATGTCTGGGCAGTATTACTGGCACATAAGTAGTTGCCGCTGCACAAAGACACTTCCAGATTCATGCAATTGCTAGTTCAGGTTTTCCTTACCAGGACTGATACATAGTTCCCAAGCCTTTCAGATGCAAAGGCATTTTCATGAACTACCAGCTTTGTAACATAGTACTAGGTATGGTATCGAAACTTAATCTATTATCTCTTTATTTTGTTGAACTAAGATGTGTTGCATATCCGTATTCATAGAGTATCTGGGAACTTAGTTTTTTTACAGGATTCCAGGTTCCTGTTTGAATCTCAGGTAGAGTCATTCACAGCTTTCTCCAAGTATTTAAGTCCTAGGTCAGAATTGGTGATAGCTGAAGGTTCATTGCTCTGCCTTATACCAGATCAACAAGTTCCATGTATATTCAACTTACGGCTTAGCAAAATATGTTAGAGACATTGTTTTAAGAGGAAACCTTTTTCTATTAAACTGCTTTGTCAGCCCGCCTTGCTTGTCTTCTGTGGTTTAGGGCTATGGAACAGAAGCAGCTAAGTCTGTGCCCAACAGGCTTAGACTTTAAAATGCCTCCAAAAATACTGAACTCTTCCATGAAATAATATTAAAATTACCTGAAGAATGCCTTCTCAGATTAAATGGCTACAGTGAACTGGTCAGTGCTTAACATCTGCATGACTGGAAAAGTATGAACAGTTCTAATGTTCATGTTGGATCATACTGATATTTTTTGATATAGAAGCGTATAACCTCAACTGCATGACTTAGCAGAAAGAAAGGCAGCTATTAACAATAAGACCTTGACCTCAAATAAAAAAATTGAAAGGAATGGGCTAAATTTAGCCTTTTTGTCCTTGATACTAGTTCCTGGTATTGTCTTCTACCGAGGCTGAAAATACAGTCTTATTTTCACATTTAACAAACTCTTCTAAGTTTTCCTTTAACTAACCATTTCGAAATTTTGCCTATCATCCACTGGAAAAGGATAAAAGTGTACACAGCTACATGTCTCAACTAGAAATCATTAAAACACCTACTCAGCTTGCTTTTTTTTTTTTTGGAGTAGTATGAGGTCCTGTAGGACAATAATACCATTCACTACTTCTTCTGACCTAGGATGCTCTCCAAGTTTGGGGTCTATAGAAAGTAAAAGCCAGAGGACTGAATACATCAATTCTCCCAGTAGCCACACACAAATAATCCAGATAAGGGAGCACTAACTATGGTTGGATCAGCTTTCGGTGCATTCTTAGGACCAAAGGGAAACTCTTCAAAAAAGTTCCCAGGTAATCTGTAACCAGTTCTTCTGAGACACACCTTTCAAAAGGGAATAAGAGGAAGATATTTTCTTCCTATTGGGAGCAAATACACTTCCCCTCTGTCGGAGGTTGTCATTGATCTGTGGCTAGAAGAGTCTGTGTCTCGAAAAAGCAACGGCATAACTAATATTTGTGATTAGAAGGTGAAGTCTGTCCCTATAGTTACTGGGGTACTTGATGATTAGCGCTCTTCAGAGTGAGCAGCCATGTCACATAACACAGAGAGAAGGGAAAGGTTTCCTCTCTTCTCCTCTCTCCCTAGTTTGCATCCATCTCATTAGAAAGGGAATAAATACAGAAAAGATGAGTAAATAGGGATGAAATGTCTCTCATTATCAACCCCAGAAACACAATACAAAAGCAGAGAAAGATTTAGTAGGTGCATGTTCCCTGTGCCTAATTCCTTCTAGCAGTCTTTCCACATTAGCCTGAGAAAACATGAGAGCATCCATAGGGCCAAACAGAGGATAACTTAGCAAGTGAGAGAAGTTGCTAGGTGGTAGGAAGCCAGAATACATCAGTCTCTGAAGAACAGAGTTTGAGATTGCTAGAAGATAAATTCTAGGAAGGGAGGATTCACAAAAGTTCTCTTTACTGGCCTGTGCTTGATGCAGAGGACTCAAAAGATGACAGCTGACTTCCATGGGAATAATTTCAGTGTCTGGGTGTCTGAAGGGGTTTGGCTCTTACTAAAGAATTTCCTTCACTGGAATCCTAAAGGGAGAATTGAAAGGTGCCAAAATAGTTTGTTGGATTTTATTCTTCTTTGCTAGAGGACTGCAACCAAGTATAGCAGAACCAACTATAAGGAGGTTTGCTGTATTAAAATGAGAAATATGCCAATCCAGTGACTCTAATCATATAAATATTTTGCTCTGTAAAAGCTGAGTAAAATAACTTCCTAAGGGATAACAAACTCAAGATGTAAATGAGGAGGATGTTAACTGGCAAGAAGCAGTGATAAGAGAAATAAAAGTAACAGTCTAATACAAAATTCATGGTTATAGTACAATTTCATCATGCACATTAAGTCTACTGGCATCAGTCTATATAAACAAAATTCCTGTTTGAAGACAGGAACTCATGAATTTTACAAAGTGCCCTTCGAGATGATGAACTTTCTCTAAAACTTGTATACATATATGACATTTTCTAAGAAAGTTTGTAGAGGAAGGACCAAAGAAGTCAAAAATATTTATTCGGTTTCATTAGGAAGGTGCTGGGGAAAAGCATCCTAAAGTATCTTCAGATATTAAAAAGAACATTAGGAGTGAAGAAACATTTATGCTTATATCCTTTAGCGGATTCTAGTGCCATTTGTTTGGGATGAAAGGTAAACTGGCAGGAACATTGCAAGACATAATATCAGCTGCTCCAGATCATATTTCTCAGTCCCAAATAGATTTTGAAATAAAAAGGGCATTAAATCATAAGTACATTAGTAAAATGCAAAGACTGAAAATTTCCTATTGAATCTATTAATTTTTCCTAGGTTTAGGTAAGAACTAATTGTAGGGAATGCAGCAGTTTCTGCTTCGTATCAGGATGAAAACAAAGCTTGTCTGAGTTCTCTTTAAAAAAAGAAACACCACCCTGAAACTTCCACAGCTGAGCATGCACATGGGAATTGGGAATTCAGTTTCAAGACATGGTCTAAAGTGACTAAACAGAGATTTAAATTGGGTTCAGCAGACTTCTAAGTGACCTGGACACCATGCTACCCTGATAAACATGGATTTTTCACTTTCTGTCTTGTCTGCCATGCACATTTAAAAAAAAAGCCCTATGAATCCTAATCCTCATCTTTCAAAGTCAAGGACAAGTTCTGCTAGAGCTAAAAGACTATTACAATTGCTGTATTCCCTCAGCACCTTGATCATAACTTTGGAGATGGACAGAGAAGTAGATAAAATACAGTTGTTGAACAGTTCCTGTGGGAAGGGCTGAGGTTCCCTATCCAATGCATACCAGTATTTTAGCATGACAGGCAGAGTAGGGAGCAATTCCATCAGGATGTATTAATACATATTACTCTGTGATATTCTAAATTTAAAAAAATATACTTTCAAAACAGTGTCACTTTTCTAATTATGCTGCTCTGCTAAGATACACAGCTTTGTAAGAAACCAAAATGGGTACATATATATAGGTATGGACATGAAATGAGGTCCTGAGAATCCTAGAGCCACTTGTAAGTTGAATAGCTGACAAGAAGCTCAAAACCCTGAGAACACAAATTGCCTCCTAGCATTGGTTTATCTTGCCTTCAGAGAAGCAGGATTTTTGCCATTTATTTAGAAATAAACAGGGTCAAAGAAGCCCCTGCTTTCAAAACTTTTGCCTATTAGGGCCTGTCTACATTAAGGTATTTCACAGAAATTATTGATATTGCACTGGTAATACAGTGCAATTTTCAAGTTCTAAGTGATTCTTTTAGTATGTCTAACATGACTGAAAAGGAGAGGTTTTGAGATTTCCATTTACTTACATTATGTTTTCTAGAACATTTTATACTTAGTATTAAATTCACTGAATGTACTTATTACAAAAATCCTTGTGTTCCCTTGGCAATAGCTTGCTGCTTCCCTTTCCATTTCAGCTGCACTTACAATTTTCTGCTCCAATTCTGATACTCCAGCATGTACTCTCCTGCTGCCAGAAACAGAATTGAATCTTACCAGCTGCCTATAACTGGTTAGACTAATGATTTCTCCAAACAGTACATTAGTCTAATTCAGCAACAATGCACTGTCTACCTTCTAGCATTAAAAGTATTTTGTTAGTAATGCATATTAATGTCTTTGTTGGGTTTAAGTTGGTGTGTTAACTGAGAAACTATGACCCATGTTTTAAAAAGAACCTATCTTAAACCAAAGTAATTTCAGTACCTTTTGAATAGGCAATTTTCAGTAATGCAATGACCAAGAATCTAGAAGCTGACCTTTTATTTATTTATTTTTTAAACAGATCAAGGTTAATTTAACAATGTCACATGAGTAAAACTCCTTAACAAGTGTCAACAGTGCAGAGGTCTGGGAGGTATGAAAGACACAGCGTCCTTGTATATCCCCTGTTTCTTTCCTTCACGAGGTACGGGAAAAGAAGAAAGGAAAATAGAGCAACTGGGATAACTGATACTCAGTAAAACATACTCTTTGATGTTGCAAAGAATTATGCATGACAGCAGTCATAATAGAACCCATGTGCATTAGTATCCGTGTAATTTTTTCCTACGATCTCATTAGCATCACAAACTGCAGACCAATGGGATTTTAACAGCCAGCTCATGCATGTTACAATTACCCTCCTGTCATGTAGTTCTCAGTATTTTACTTACATATCTGTGCAAACTAACACAGTATCCATGAACATTTTTAAATTGTTAACATCAATAAACAGTATATTTAAAAACAATAGGCAGACAATTCAAACTTTTCAAGGAATGTGGTATTTATTGCATGACTAAGCTAGCAAATGAATATTTGAAAAGAAAATAGCTTCTAATCTAAGTATTCATTTGCTGATGAATTAAAATCAGCAAGTTATTCAGCACAATTCAAAATGAAAAAGCTGACATATCATTTATTGTAAAGGCCACAGCTATAATAGGAACGCCATTGTTTCCCTTTCTGCTGGTCCCACACATTCTTTTTAATCTTGATTATTTGTCACCCTGTTAGGGACTTCTTATGGTAATGAAATCCTTTTGTTAGTGATGTAACCGGAGCCTTTTGCTGCATTTCCCTTCCTACATAAGTTACAATTGCAGTCACAAACACTGTGGAGGTTTCTTCTGAATCATACAATTGCAGATTGTTCGAAGGAGACACATGTTCCTGGCTGTTGCTAGGTGGCAAATGCTCTTAAAGATTTTGCAGGCAAGAGATTTCTTCAAAGCTTTAATCCTCCATATTTATTTTATAACCTACAGGAATGATTATGAAAAAAAACAAACCCAAACTATTCAGTTCAGTGCCAAGATGATAGAAGATGTGAAAGAGATAATACATTTGGAGTCAAAGCTTAATCCCATCCCTAACTACAGGTCAGTTCAAGACTTTCGTGAGGCATGATTATTGTGTATCTGCATGTTGTGAGGCTGATCATGCCAGCTCCTGTTTAGAACAGGGTCCTTGCTGTAATAAATAAGCCTCAGCCATAGTCCTCTGAAAAATATACATGTATGAAAGAAGAACTTCATAGACTGCAAGGACAATAAGCCCAAATTATTGCTTAGCATCTAGGAAATAACATCTAGTTGATTTTGCCTGATAACTTGCAGCAGCACTGTTTTGAAGAGCATGCCGATGCATTGATAAATCTATATAGTGTTAGCCTGAAGAGGTTCCTGTAAGCTACCATTTCTAGGCAATGATTTTATAAAACTGCACATTAATTCCTGCTAACAGTTCAGGATGAAACTATATTTTTCAGTTGTCTCTTTTGAAATAAGACCAAATCCATAGCTGAAGCTAAACTGATGAAACTTTTCACCTTCAAAAGCTGTCACACCAATGTCAGCCTTAGACTCACATCCATATATCAATAACATTTATTAAAGGACAGCACAAAGAAATGCTAAATAAAGGAAGAAACACCACACTTGATTACAGAACAGCTTCAGCTTCTCTTTTTGCTTCATACCCGTGTAAAAGTCACAGTTCTCTGCCTATCACAAGACCCTGTGAAGTTCCTGCAGCGGGAGAATGCCAAAATCTCTGACTAGCACAATATTTGTTTCCTCCTATGTGTCTCTTTCAGAGTCTGTCCCTTATTCTCACATGAGTTGTGGTGCTTTCCTTCAGCCTGCCCTTTTCTCATCTATTCCTACTCCTTACATTTGGCCCCTACGCCAGGCTCTCAAAAACAGTCCTGCTCAGTGTATGTGAAGGGTTCAGAAAACTTGCTTGTTAGTCTACAAGTAAATTCTCCAAAATGCATGAAGAAAAAGTTTTCAGAAATCTTTTCTCCAGCTAAATTTAGGGAAACTGTACAAAGAGTACAAAAGGCACTTCTCTGACTGTCTCATCACATTTACATGCAAAGTTTTGAAGTTCAGCACATTCACATACAACAAAAAGCATGGGTCTTATGATGGAAAGTCCTGCGCAACTCTAACAATATCCATTGGTTGAGATATTTCCTTACCAATAAAATCTCATATTATCATTAAAAAAGATAAAATGTCAGGGGATTGAAAATTACTCCCTTGCTCTTCCCTAACTCAGACATGTGTCTGCTACAGGTTGAGGTGGCTTGGATACAAAACATCATTGGAAAGGTAGAATGCACAGGAAATGTATGCTTCATGTGTGTACTCTCAAAATTAAGCTACTCATTACAGAAGTCTCTTGGTGGTGCTAGGATTTATGAAGCACACTGGTTCCTTACACTTGTTGGAGAACTGCCATGGGTAACTGCATTTTTACATGCCCTGTAAAAGAGGCAGTCAAGCCACAATGGGTTATTAATATCTGATGATCCAAACAGGGTCCTTCATTTTCTTTATGACTGTCATAGGGAACAGAAGTGTTTTGGACAGGTACCACATTTGGTAGCATGGCCAAATAGCTGTCATTTGCTGAGGATTTTGACAACTAGAACCTTGTAAACTCAAAGGGAGCTACTGTTGAAATCACCCTCTGGCTGTGTAGACATACAGCCATCCTGGCTAAACAACCAGAATAAAAAAAAAAAACCCAGTAATTGTAGTCCTTTGGATATGTTTATGCATTATTTTTATATCCCACTTCTTCTTCATTGTCCCTGTAATAATTGTTGCAATTCCATTAGACATTAGGGAAAAACCTTCACTATGAGGGTGGTGAGGCACTGGCAAAGGCTTCCCAGAGAAGTTGTGGCTGCTCCATCCCTGGCAGTTTTCAAGGTCAGGTTGGAAGTGGCTTTGAGCAACCTGGTCTAGGGGAAGGTGTCCCTGTGCATGGCAGAGGGGCTGGAACTACGTAAGCTTTAATGCCCCTTTCAACTCAAACCTGTCTATGATTCCGTGACTGTGAAACTAATAATTCATAAAATGACAAAAATATATACTCTCAGTCTAACACAATGCTATCTATGTAAGGAAGGTAATGCTATCTTTAAAAAGTGAAGTATTTTGCTACAATGTTACTTGTTACAAAGTAAACATAAAAGATTGGTTTTATGAAGAAGCGTAATGTATGCTGTAGTTAATAACCACCAGTAATAAGGATTTGATATTTCAAGCAATGCTTGCCTTCCATTTTTTGACATTTCTCAGAACTCTAACATTATCTGAAAAATTACTGATTTTACAAGTTGCCTGCAAAATATCCTCACTGAAACAAAAGAAAAAAAAAATCTGATTTTGTCAAGTTTTAGAGAAAACTGGAGGCAAACAGGGGAAAAAGCTTAATCTTAAGAGTGGATTTCTAAATTTTGCCTGGAAAGATGATTGATGCACTTTTCCCTCCCACACTGCTCTAACTGTAATCTCACCTGGAGGGAAGAGAACGGGAGCAATCTGACACTCAGCCCACTCAGCTCTGCTTTCCAGACTGCAGCTGGTAAATAAGAAAGCAACAGAGGCACTGCTTCCTCTCACTCCTGGATATTTGGGATGTTCTCTATGGGAGGATAAAGAGCAATTACCTGCTCTTGGAATTCATCCTCAAAGTGTTATTAATTTAGAGAATTCCTATGTTTTATCTGATTCATCGCAAGCATGCATGGAAAAGTGCTCATTATCAAAACTAACTGAAAAGCCCTCTGATCCCATCATCTGTCTTTTACCACTGTTTTGTTGTTCTCCCTGCAGTTTCTGTTTCCTAGATCTGGCTTTTTGTGGCCAGAAACTGTTAAGCTCCTCTTCACAGCGCAGAAGTTCAAACTCATCCTGACTGCTTAAATGGCATCTGCTTGCCTGTGCCTCAACAGCATGCACAGCAACTGTAATCTGATTCCAAAGGGTTAGATACAAGGTTTCTTCCTGCGGAAAAGGTTTCTCTCCTCATCACTGACTATGCCAGTCAATATGACCAGCCTAGCAAAAACATTATTTAATCTGCTTAGAGTGTTGCCCATCTCATTTTGCTTTAAACAGACCTGGGAAAACACACGTCTTAGCTGGAAGGTATGACCAGGTGCTAGCTAGTCCATCAAACTGAGACTGACTGCTTCCTCAGGCAAGCCATGGTGTGGGTAGAATAAGATACACTTATTCATTAGTACATTTCATACCATTCCCATCAAAGCTAAGAAGCCAGAATCAATGGTCAGACCCCTAACTACACATAAAAGCTCAGAACATCCTTCTCAGGAGTACTGTCACTATCAGGGTGATTGTGGGGAACACTACCTTAGAGAAAAGTCATAGTAACGTTTTCTCCTGCAAAGGTGCTTAATATATGGAAGAAAAAGATGAAGAGCTAGATGGGTAAAAAAATGGCTTACTGTCTCTGTGGGAACCTGTCACCAGTCACAGAACCCAAGGTTGTGGAGAGATCCTGGGCAGAGGAGCAGAAGGTGTCACATTCTTGATTGAAGTCTAGAAACAATATGAGGAGGAACAGATTGACACATTTGCAATGCTGCAAGGATATGAGTCACTTCCTTCCCCTTGATCACTGACAAAGTTATGAAGTTAGAAATATAATCCATTTAGTATGACTCCTGTCCACTATCCTTATACTTCAAATGTTTTTCAGTTGCAAGGCAGAGATAAACAGTACCACTCTATATATAAGTTTAGTCTCTCTATATAGATACTGCCATGGCCAGTGACCCTCACATCCTATAGGCATGAGGGGCATTCTTTTTGAGGTGATGGGATATTGCTTTTCCAAATCCACCACGTGGGCTGAAAGTGATTGCATGTAAAATATCCTAGTGCTGGGCCCTGCACAGGTAAAGCTCTCCCCCAGAAGTATGTGTTGGTATGCCAAATGTGTGGTTGCAGTCTATTGCACGGGCTTAATCAAATTACATTTATATAGTTAAAAAGCACAGTTAAGCTCCAGGCTATCATATTTGAAGATCCCCTCAAGGTGTCATCAAAAGTGTTAGTCTGCAGCGCGCGTGTGTTACATTACAACCATTGCAACATGCATTCCATTTTCCCAGCACAGGACGCAGAAGCAGAGTACGTGGTTTCCATGTTTAAACTGGAAGCACCTGAAGAAGAAAAGTGGGAGAACTAGGCAGTGTTGTCACTAGCACCACCCACTAATGCTGCTTCTCTAGTGAAAACAAAATGAAAGCAGGAAAGAGTGGTAAATTGGGAATAGGACTTCAGTCTGTGGAAAGGCACTGCAAAGTTCCCACCAGTTGTCCCATCTGTGTGGAAAATTATTTTTAAACTGCTATTTTTGCTACCATATTTTATGGAAAAATTGTTTCCTTACAAAACGGGAAGTTAAAATCTTTAAAATTCATCATTAAACGCTGATACTAACTCTGTTTTGATTCAGAAAATGTCATCCCCGGGAAGTCTGATCTGTTTTTTCATTGAAGAAGACAGGCAGCTGCCTCCGAAGTTAAGTGACGCAGACTTGGCTGACCACATCAAATTATAAACTACATCTGCATCCAAGTCCGCATGTGCTTCTAGTTCATTTCTAATGCAAATCATAGTTTCATATCTGTAGATGTTCAAGACTCAGATAATTGATATTATGGTAACACATAAAATAGTCAACAAGTGGGAATTAACAATTCTGAAAGAAGAAACAACCTCAAGTACAAGGGAGAAGAGGGCAAAGAATGCTTGTCTCTCTTTCTGGTATTACTGACACTTTGCCTGGTGTACCCTTCAGCTGATAAAATTCATAAGTCTCTTGAACCATTGTATGGCCCTGGAGAGGCTGCAACCACACCTGACCTGGGTATTCTGCCGAAACCAAGAGAACAACAGTTGCTGACAAAGGCTTAGAATACAGGTATTGCAAAGGGAAAACAAATGACCTGAAAAAGAATGGAAAATGATGCAAGAAAAAGAAAATTTTAGGTGAAAAAAAAAAAAAAAAAAAAAAAAAAAACCCAAGAAATCTCAAGTGATCCCTAAACCACTTTGATCAAGCATGACTGGCGTTTATTTTAGGTCTACACCAACATTTAGATGTTTTTGCAGCATGGCAGATTTAAGCCTTCAGTTCTTTCCTGTAACACTTGACGTTATGTAAGATGTCATTTTAGAAAATATGAGACCATGTTGGAAACCAATTTCCTGAAGTGCTGGAAATAGGATTGTATCATTATCTTGAGTTAACTTGCAGTTCTGGCAACCTTCTTTTTAATAAATACGGATACCTCCGTAGGACTCCAAAGGATGACAAATGCTGTCCCTTATCTTATGTCTAGGTTTCAAAGCTGTGCAAAAGATTCTTTGTGCAAAAGAGGTCAGAAGTCCTTGATCTAACAACATCAGAAAGCCAAGGACAACTTTACAGTGCTGTGTTGTCTGAGAGCTGAGCAGTCAAACACTAATTGTCAGTTCTTACCGGGACGCCAAAGAGTTGTGTCAGAGAGAACATGTCTGATGAGGAAAGGCTGAGGGAACTGGGGGTGTTTACTGTGGAGAAGAAAAGGCTCAGGGGGAACCTTATCACTCTCTGCAACTACCTGAAAGGAGGCTGTAGTGAAGTGGGGGTCAGTCTCTTCTCCCAAGTAACAAGTGATAGGATAAAAGGAAATAGCCTCAAGCTGTGCCAGAGGAGGTTTAGATTGGATATTAGGAAAAATCTCTTCACGGAGAAGGTGAGCAGGCATTGGAGCAGGCTGCCCAGGGAAGTGGTGAAATCACCATCCCTTGAAGTGTTCAGAAACTGTCTAGATGAGGGCCTCAGTGACATGGTTTACTGGTGGACTTGGCAGTCCTGGGTGGTGACTGGACTTGATGATGTTAAAGAACATTTTCAATCTAGCCGATTCTGTGATCTGCTGTTTACTAGCCCAGAGCCCACACTGGGCTTGTTGGCTCACGCATAGTGCCACACCGAGTTAACCCACTTCTGGGCTGGTGCTGCTTTGCACTTTGGCAGCTTGGACCACAGCCAAGGAGACTTCTGTTTCCACAGTTTTATGTAGACAAGCCTGTAGATGAATCAGATACCGAATACATGCAGCTTAATTAGACCAGCAAGCATTCCTGTCTTGATACTTTCCAAATGCAGGTTATAAAGTAACGTGAAGTGGGTTTAGCCCATTTTAAACCAGAAACAAACAAACAAAAAAAAAAAGCACCCAAGCTTAGAAATCCCGCCAAAACCTCACTTTTATTCCTCTGAAGTTACTTTTGCCTTCTTCGCAGATCAGTATAAGCTTTAGCACCAAGGATACACACGCCTGCTGTTCCCCGAAAGCGGCCCGTGCCGCTTTCAACTGGTTGTTGAAAGGCAGAAACCCTTTTCTTCCCTTTCTGCAGGCGGCTGCAAGAAGAAAGGCTGATGGAGTTTAGCTTAGGAACCCCACCACTCTTCCCAGAGACTGCAAGTACGTGAACAGAGGGGGAGTTTCACCTTCTCTCACGGAGTGCACGGATCCCTGGCCCACCCTCCCTTACCCGGCACCGGCGTCCCGACTTCGCAGCGAGACGTGGTGCTGCCTACGAGCCCGGACTCCTACACCTGGGAGCCACCCGAACCTTTCTGCCACCGCCTAGCCTGGATGTCCCACTGGGGCAGAGACCCTTCCGACGGTCAAATCCCCGCTGGGCGCTGTGGTGGAAGGGACCATCCTCATTTTCTTCAATGGGTGAGCGACACCCGCTAGAGAGAGAGCGTAAACGGCCGCTGCCGCTTTAAATCCCGTCCCGAGGGGCGTGGAAGGGGCCGCGAAGGGGGGGGGGGGGGGAACCTGAGCCCGCGCCCACGGCGTCCCCGGGCACCCAGGCAAAGGCACCGGTGCCCCGCACGGCGGGGGAGGGGCGGTGCCGATCCGAGCCGAGGTTGGCGGGAGCGGAGTGGTTCGGGAGGGAGACGGCGGAGGTGGTGGGGGTCGCGGCGTGGCTCCCCCGCTATGGCCACGTCCCCGTGCAGCAGCAGCGGCGTCTCCTCGTCGTCCTCGTCGGGGCTGGGCGCAGACGCGGGGCTGGAGATCCGCACGCGCTCCGTGGAGCAGACGCTAGTGCCGTTGGTGTCGCAGGTAGGAATGCCGCCGCGAGAGCCCCATCCCCCTTTCCCCATTCCCACCCTCTGATTCCCTCTCCCCATCTCAGGGGGCTGCCCCTCTCCACTTTCCCGCCCGGGACGGGGCTCAGTCTCCGCCGAGCCGAAGTTTGCGCACTCAGGTCGCGGCGCTTCGTCCTCCCCCTCTTGCAGAGCAGCAGCGGCTTCTCTCAGCCGCGCCCCTTTCTTCCCTCTGTACCTCGCGTCCCAGGCCGGTGCTGGGGGCATGCTGCCCGCACCTCCCTCCCCGGGGAGGGCTCCGGATTGCCCCGCAAGGTCGCGGTGCCGTTGCGTAACGGCCGCGGCGGGAAGGCGCTGCGGTGCCGTCGTGCGCTGAGCCCCGCGGTGCCACCGCGGGAGAGGAGGCGAGGGGCCGCGCCGCGCCAATTCCCGTTGCCCTGGCTGCTCCGGTGTCTTGCCCGCTGGTTTTCCATTCGGGAGCGTTGGCCTTTCCCCGCAGCTTGGCGCCAGGGATGCGGGGGGCGGCGGAGCTTTTTGTTTTCGCGGTCTGGTCAGAGCGGTGCTGTGATTGGAGGTCCTGCCGCACCCGAGGAGAGCACCTGGGGTTTGAGACGTTGAATAACGTGCTAAATGTGTTTCGGTGACCCCTCAGCACGCCCCACAAAGTGCGAAATGAGCTTAGAAAGGAGAAAAACAGGCTTGCGGGTTTGCTACGTAGTTATGTGCCAGCCTCTTCGGTGTTCGTGTTTTTTTTTTTCTTTTAACTTTTCTCCTTCCCCCCCCCCCCTTTCCTTTCGATTTTTAGTTACAAAGTTGGCATTTGATATGTACAGTGCAATGTGCCTTTCTTGACAAGTAATGCATGAAACCATCAGTGCTTGTTGTATAGCAACTTTTGTACTTTGAGCACTGATTATTAAACTTAGCAAATCAAAACCTATCTGTTCAAAGTCATTATAAAGAATATGTAACAGCTCTACAAACAATAACTAGTCCTGGTGAGGTCAAGTGATGTTTATACCACCGTAGCCTGTCTGGAAACAAACTGTTGTAAGGCTTGTTTTGCATTTGTACAGCTGGGCTGCAGGAAGGGTTTGTGATGGGTGATTTTGTTTCTGTACTTAGGGTAATTTGTCTTTCTCTGTTTGAAGAAGTCAGTTCGAAGCCAGTCCAAGGGATTAAACCGCATGTTCCAAGGCAAAGTAAAATTAAAGTTCAATGAATTTTCAGTTTCTGAAACAATTGAGAGGGGTGAAATGCAGGTTTTGGAAGTGTAAGAGCAAAGAGAAGCTCCAATTGCCCAGGCTGAATTCAATTGCATATGTTGACTTCTTATAGCAGATTTCTGTGGAGATGTGCACATTCTTATCCCCCTGGAATACTCCTTAAGAATAGCAGTCTTGTTTCTCTGTGCATTTATTGCATGTGTAATATGTCATATGTGTTATTTAATTGACTGCAGAACCTACAACTGTATCTTCCAGAAGTGCTAAGCATCTTTCATTTCCCCTGTACACAGTGTGAGGTGTCTGAGCATTTGTGGACTCTCAGAGCTTACTGTATTCCTAGTAAAGCGCTCCAGCCTGCAGATGAGCGTTCGCATTCAGATTGAAGTTGCTGATGATGTATCAGCAGTAGCTTCCTACACTTGCCTCATGAAATGCCTCACTTGCTGTGCTGGCTTATCAGCTCTGTCTGTCCTGTTCTATCTAGATTGTTCAGTAGAGATCTCACTGGCTGGCTGTGTTTAGGTCTTTATGGAAGAAAGGGTGTTTATATAGAGTACTTAATCTCATAATTTGTTTTTATATTCTACATGAGCTATATATCAGCAATAAGGGTCAGGAATTTGTTTTTCTGCTTGTATGAAATACACTTGCAAAGGGAGTTTTTCTTGCTGTGAAAAAGAACTTCACAGTTTACCCTTTTGTTAAAAGCTGAGAAGTGATACTTGTATACTACTGGGGAAAAAATAGAATGTTGCTACTGCTTTTCACTGCTTATCTTAAGGAAACAAAAGATGCTCTGTCTGACAAACTTGCTTTCAATTTCTCTTGCAAAGATATATCTAGTTTCTTTAAGCAAAAGCGGGGGGGAAGAGACTGAATTGATTCTAATTTAAATTCACGTACTGTGTAGTACGTTGTCCTAATTGATGTGTAATACTGTAAATGTATGTTTGACCTCGTGCTCTTACTCAGCAAATCTGAGGGTTACTTTGATTTTTTTAATTGCACTTTGCAGCTTGATTTTTCTGGTAGACTGTGTAGTATCAGAGTGTATTTGCTGCCTCAGTGGACAAGATTCCTGTTCTCTCAGCAGGAGTAATTACTCTGGGAGTCATTACTGGATATGTTTATAAATAAATTTGTTTTTAAAAATTACTATTTACAGAGTTAAGCTAGGTCTTTGTTTTCTCTAGATCTGCTCAGACCCCAATGTGGCCCTCTTCTAATAGTGCCACAGATGACAAAAGAAGATGGCAGATTTTAAGCCATAGTATTAAGCTTATTTGCTAGCACTTTTTTTTTTCCACAGTCTACATACTTGTGCTGTGAAGTGACTCATTCTACACTGTTGTGCAAAGCATGTGGCATGCAGTTGAGAAAACACAGCTTTTGGGGCCAAACCCCACAGTTTTCTTCAGAATTAGTAGAATTCTCTTTGTCTGCATATGTGTCTTCAGTTCACTGCCCTACATGTAAGTAGTAGAGTGTTCTTTAAAATCTAGACATCTTCTTCACTACTGCTACTTATTTCCAGTCTATTTACGTTGGGTTTTATTTTCTTATGGAAAGTTTTTGGCAACAAAAGTCAGGAAGGGTGTTTAAAGTGGTCAGTGCTGACTCATTTAATAACAAGTCATTTAAACAGTTAAGGAAAGGCAAAGACATGGAAAAAGCACTTTCCAGGATGTGGCTCCACCAGGGACTTCCTCAGCTGCCATTATATACCTGTTTAATAGTCTATCTGCAGTTTGGTGTCTTCACAGCTGTAGTAGTCTGTTTGGATCGGTTCTGAGGAAACACGTTGAGAAACTGCAGAATAAGTTTTTGTCAACCTTCATAGTCAGGTACTTGGGAAAGGCCCACTGAGGAGCTGTGTCTGTATATGTTCACAAAGGAACAAAGTCAGTTTTTGTGGTTGAAGATGACTTGTTTTCCAGCATCCTGAGTGTACACCTGTAAGATTACAGCTATCTGCTCAACCTGTAAAAAGCCCATTTTGTCATGGGCACTTTGGAGAATGATCATGTGCCCATATATTATAGAATTTTTTTCCAACTTCTCTTTCAGGCGATCCTGTCAGAGGTTTTGGTATTGGCTTGACCTGTGTAGTCAACATAAAAGCATAAATAACTATAAAAAGCCCATGTTACTTTAGTTTCTGAATTTTGTTGTTGTCAGTCTTATATTCAGTGATATATGGCTTGAGGTGGATAGATAGTTCTTTATTATGGTATTGTTTCCTTGCTTTCTCGGAAGCTAGCTAAAAAAATTCCCATTTCAGTAAAAAGTGTATAGTTATATAATGTTACATAATGTTCTGCCAATGTTGTGTTTTTCCAAAAGTTTCTGGAATCGTGTGTTAGAGCCCAAAGAACAACGAAGAGCAGATGTTTTCCTATCTATGTGAAAAGCTTGTTGACGCTGTTTACTGAAGACTGAAGGTATGACTTTAGAATAGCCGTACTGGATCAAGCTAGAGGTGCATATATATATATATATATATAATCAGTGACCTTTTCTCTATTTTATTTTGTCATCTCTCAGGGAATTCCTGATACAGAGGCAAATGTTGTTTAATGTGTTTATGAATGACCTGAAAGTTGGGGTGATGGGCCAGCATGTTCGACAGGTGTGTGAGCAGCCCTACAGTGGGTTTAGGGAATGTCTGATACACTGGAGGACAGGGCTGCTAGACGGGGGGATAAGAAACTGGAAACATGATCTGACAGGGAGCTTGTGAAGTCCAACAAAGGTGATAATACCAAGCCCTACATCTGGGACAGGATAGCACCATACAACAGGACAGGCTGGGATCATCTGTCTACAGAGAACCTTCTCAGGGAAGGACACAGTGATTCAGTGGGCGGAGTTGAACTCCTGGAGTCAGCAATGATGCCTTGCTACATGCTGGCTGTTAGTAGGGGTGTAACTGGCAGTCTGCAGAAGTGATTCTTCCCTTCTATTTGGCACTTGGGAGAGAACAGCTGGAGTATCATGTCCAGTTCTGGGCTCCACAGTACCAGGGAAAACACTGGCATGGGGGGGAGCATGTGATGTAAGTGGTGAGGTTGAAGGAAGCGGGTTTTGTTTTGTCTCGAGGGGAGGTGTAATGATCAGCTAAGACCTAGGTTTCACATAAGAAGCTAGGATAGTGCTTTGCCATCTGTATCACTTTAATCTGCAGTGATTTTTTGTCTGGCCGATCACAGAGTTTGCTGTGGTCTGCAACTAGCCACCTAATGGCCAGATATGGAGAAGACAGGAAGACTAATCCCAGACATGTGTGGTGATTGGATAAGAAGCAATAGACAGAAGTTGGAACATGGGAAAGTCTGTGATTTAAGAAAATGCCTTTTCTAATGTAATAGTGGTCAAATACTGGATGAGGTGTGTAGAGCACCGTCAAATACTGGATGAGGTGTGTAGAGCACCTACAGAGTCTGCAGTTTTGGAGATGTTCAGAACTAGTTGGATGAGGCGCTGTGCAACATGTTCTAACTGCACCTGGTTTGAGCAGGAAGCTGGACTAGATAACCCTGGAAGTCCCTTTCATAATAAACAAGTGATTTTTTTTCATGGAGGTATGTATTGTAATGAGGAGATGTTGCTGCTGAGGGGTAATGGTCACCTAGGATCTAGCTTTCATATAGGCAACCAGGATGGTACTTCCCCATCTTTAATCTGTTGTGATTTTTTTGTCTTGTGTTTTGTTTCCTAGCCAGTGTTGCAAGATGTTTCTGCAGTTTTGTAGTCAGACCTTATCTTTACTGTCATGAATAACTTAGGATCACCAGCAAATTTTCGTCATTATATTACCTGCTTATCTCTCCTCACTTTGTATGATTATGTCCAATAAATCCATAGCCCAGCACAGATTTTTGTGAAACTCCGTTGGTCATCTCCCTCTATTAAAGTAAGCAATCATTTACTTCCTTCATCTTCCTTCTCACCATTCTGTCTCTTAATGAGTTAAATATTCATTCAAAGGGCCTTCTTTCCACCCTTCACCCTCCCAGAGACTTGCTTAGTGTCTTTTGAAACCTGTGATACGGACTTTGTTCCCCAGTTTTCTTTAAGCAGAGTACCTCCTTATCCATGTATTCAGGGATGTCTACAGTGAAATCAACGTTTTGTGAGATGGGAATTCCTTTAACAAACACTGTGTTGAGTCTTTGCCAGTACATATTTGTTTGGATGTTTGCTGCTTCTGTTCTTCCCAGTTCTTTTATTGATTTGCCATGTACCAAGGTGGTTGGGCAAACTTCATACCTCACCTGTCAACGTGGTTTAAAGCAAGATATCACATGAGAAAGTTAATACAATCCATTGCATCCTCAAGTCCCTTGAAATCTTGGTGAATAGCATCTAATGTTGGTAAGTTATTCCAGTCCTTTTTATCTAATATTTTCCTAGCCTCTTCTGCAGTCATTTTGATTCCACAC
>JASSUY010027442.1:0-12335 GCA_032466535.1 Forpus xanthops | reverse complement strand
ACTGGAATGGAAGTTGTGAATGCTCCATCCCTGGCGGTGCTCAAGGCCAGGTTGAACAGAGCCTTGGGTGGCATGGTTTAGTGTGAGGTGTCCCTTCCCATGGCAGGGGGGTTGGAACTAGATGATAAGTCCTTTCCAACCCTAACTGTTCTATGATTCTATGAAATGTAGCGCATCCATTACATAAAAGGTGCGACCATCTCTACTCCCACATCCTGAGGCTCAGCCTTGAAATTTAGATTCCAAGCACTTATTTTGCTAGTGAAGACCCAGTTTTAAGCACTTAGGTTCCTTGTAAAACAGTGGTAGGAGAGTAACAGTTCAGACAGGATTTGTAGGCCATTTTTAGAGCTCAAGCCACGGTTGCATTGATGCTGCAAAAAAGATGTGGCTTCTGATGCAGAATATAAGGAAAATGGACCTGAAGAGGACAGTGGAGAAAGGGCAGGAAGATGGGATTATGAAATGACATGCAATATTTGTCAGGTCATGGGATTCATTCCTCTTTTCTTGATATTAATTGGACTTTATGCTGAGTGAATCACTTAAAATAATTACCTGGGATAGGAGGCAAGGATAAGCTTTTACAGAGACCTATTTAAATAGCCATCAAGAATTGACTAAGGCAGTTGCCTGGGCTAAGACAAGGGGTCTAGCTACTTGTGTTTTAGAAATTAGGTCCCCTGAAAAGACCCTCAGAGAAACCAGGGCAATTTGAGTAGTTTTAAGTAGAAGAAGTGGTGAAAATGAAAGTAAGACAATCTGAAAACTGAGATGAGGCAAAGTCAATCTCTTGTTGGCAGGTCTAGACATGTTTGGCTGCATTTATAGTGTCCTAACATGCACACACTCCATCATTTCAGAGTGGTTCTGGGTCTCCTGATAGTCCATAAAGATGTGGAAGGACTGAGAGCCATAGCATGACACTGTAATGCTCAGGGACAGACTTTGTTACCAGCAGAAGGAGCTGGTTTCCTCAACAGCACTACTCCATGGCATGTAAAGTGCCTAAAGCTTATTGTAGGCAAGTTCAGGAGCCTAAATCCATTTGCGGCTCTCAACCTTACTGCCTAATAATATTGCCTACACTTGGAATAATCTGAGATATTGTTAGAAATACCTGTGAGACTGTGTTTTTAATCTTTTGTTTAACCTTGAAATGTTCCTGTCAGTTCCACTCTACAGGCTGCTGGAGATCTGAACCCTCTTATAAGATGCTGAGGGATTTTTCCCTTCAATTTTTCTATAAAACTTCCCCTCATTTTGTAGGTTACACAGCATAGATTCAGCATAAGCTTCATCCCTCTCTACCTATTGCACTTTGAGGCTATGAACAATTTACAATATGAACAATATCTACAGTATGAACAATTTGTCCATTTCTAAAAGGAAAAGTCACAGAAATGACAAGCATGCATTCCCGTAGCTTCAGTGCAGGAGAGCGTGGAAACAGTTTTTGACATCAATGGGCACATTCACTGTGGTCTGTCATTAACTCCTTTAGGCCTTGGAACACACTCCCACTCTACATGAACGCACACAATTCTTACAAACCCTACACCATGTATAGGAGGAGGGTTTAAGAACTGCTGCAAATTATTTATTCATTCAAGACATTTTCATCAGCCTCCATGCATTAACTGATCCTGAGTAGTGGGAGAGAATTCATCCAACATAATTTTTTATCTATTCTATTGATAGATTTTTGTCAAAATTATTTTGAGAACAAGGCATGAATACAACGCAGTCTAAGCAAATTAAGACAGACTATGCTAGGCGAGGAACCAAGCTCCTGTATGTCAGCCTGGGTGAAGTTTCTGTGCTTAGGAACTCCTGAGTCTGCTCCTCAAATGTCCTTTATATGGTCTGTGGGAATGAAGGGCAAGATGGAACTGAAGAATGGGCTTAGTTCCTCACTTAAATGGATATTTGGATCTGCTTAAAGTGCTAATCTAAGGTCATGCATTAATTTCTGGTTTGAGTAAGGTGGATTGCTGCGTGCGATTAAGCTCCAATGTGCTCGAGTCTGAATTTCTAGTTGTAGCTGCTGTACACTAACAATCTACAAACTGGATTGAACCTCCCTTAAACACCCCTTGGCTTGCATTAAGAACTCTGACTGCAAGGAATCCTAAAAGCGACACATGTGTCAATGGAGTGGAAGATGTTGAAGGTGGAAAACACTTCAAAGGGAGAGGGAAGGTTTAATCAGAATGCTACTAAGATTTTTGTTTTCTTGGTTTTGGGGTTTTGTTTTTGTGTTTGGTTTTGTTGTGGGTTTGCAGTTTTCCCCTCTAATGTTTAAATCAGAATTAATAACTAGTCAGAAATGTTGGCTTCAGAAGTTATTATTATGTTTCAACAGATGTTCAACTAGTCAGATTATTTAATTGGCTTCATGCTCCTTAACCTCATAAATCTGTGAAAGCTGTGACAAGGAAAAAGAATGGTAATAAATCAACACCCTAGACCTTAATACAGTCTAAAAACTTCGGATCAAAACACTATTGAAAAGTTTGGGGAGCAAGCTGAATGTCTCTCATTGGGATATAAATCTCACTTGATCACAGCCTTGTATAAAAATGCCCGAAGTTCTCAGCACAGCGTCCTTGGGAAGTGGAAAGTGCCTTTGTGTGCTCAGGGAGTTGGTTTGGCATTGTAGAGACCTACATAAGGTCCTAGCTCTACCACTGATTTAAAATGTGATTTTCAGGTACTCTGCCTGTTCCTTTTCCTGTCCTACTTCAGCACTGGGAATGTTGCATGAAGCACAGTCTGACCCTAAGTACAGCCATGTATCTCCATGCACAGAAAGTTTGCATTGGGTCTACATCTATGGTGATGTAGAGATGGCTGCTTTGGGAACTTCAGGGAGAGAAGTGATGGTAATAAACATTAGTATAAGACCAAAGATACAGTCATATCTTAATATTTTTTACTTCTTTCTGTTTCACTAAGTCCTTGTGTTGTCTTTCACCTAGAAAGCAACTGATCTTTTTCCAAGCAGAAAATGGAACACCCTCTTTCCACAAAAGCGTTATTCCCTCTTTGCCCTTCCTTTGCCTTATGGTTCTGTTACAGACCTGTTTGTTTCTCCCTAGATGCTCCAGAACCTTTTGTTAAAAAGGAGACAATTAATAGAGTAGTGTCTGTCAGTCATCCACTTCCACTTGACACAGTTCTGCATTTTCCACCTGTACACTTCTTTTTTTCCCCAGCATAGGCAAATACAACTTCTTCTCAAGTCCAGCCAACACCAGCCTAGCTCTTTGATGGCTTCTCACATGGAGAATATTAGATAGGTTTATTCTTGTACACACACACACAAACACGTATATATAGAGAGGATTTTTCTAAAAATTACTCAAGAGAAGAGAGTAAATGTTTAAGACACAATTCAGAAGAAAGCCGTTTTTCTCTGCTTCCCACTGACAAGGATGCTTTAGGAGACTGGCTTCCTGGTTTCCATACCTCCAATACTCCCTTAACTTGGGTAATGGCAGTACCAACCTTTCTCCCACTTATACGTGATACAAAAAGCCTTTTTTGTTTTCTTAGGTGGGTGGGTGAAGAGATGGCCTAGGGTCCTGCCAGCATATATGTAGAGTGGCAAGGCCATCTCAGTCGATGAAGATGGAAAACTAAGTGACAGTTTGGTGGCTTCACGTTAATTCATCTGAAGTACTTGGTACTATGGCAGACAATGAGCTTAGTGCTCAATAGGCATGAATATGACCTGGAAAAGTAATCCTCCAGTGTTAGGTTTCAAGTGATTCAGTGGTCAAATCTTTCTACTGTATGGCAAGAAATAACCATTGCTAGGATCCTAGGCCAGCTGCCACCAGCAGTTAGGATGGTGCAGTCATACATTACATGATTACAGGAGACAGCAGTCAGTGAATCAAATACAGTGACCCACTTCATCCTCAGCCTGGAAGAACAGAGCTTTATTCCCATGTGTGGTGTTTTAAAATGTGTTGTCCTTATCTTCATTTCAGAAAAATACTTTGTTGACAGATTATTGCCCCTCCAGAGGCCAACTTCAAACAAAGGATCATTTACAAAGGAAAAACTTCATTCAGTAAGTGGGGCTTTTTTTTGTACTGTCATTGGCTCCAGCAAGCCATTTTTTTTTCATCTTGATTCTTTCTTCCAGCAATTTCATAAAACATGTCTCATGTCAATATGCCTGCCCTCCATGAACCAGATAAATCAGAGGGCACAGAAATCTGGGCATGGTGGGAATTTATTTGCTCCTGAAACTCCTGAAGGTCACTTTGCTCTGAGCTCTTGCAGTAGGATTTAGGTCAAGCACGGACAATATCTTTGTCCCTCCTGAGATCTACAATTAAATGTTTCTTTCCTGCATGGGCCTGGTCTCACGCAGTGTGCACCAGTCATTGCTCTGGACTTCATTATGCTGATTGTAGTTTCTCTGCCTTCCAAGTGGCATCTTGTCTGATCAGAAATTCTCACCTATGAAGCCAGTTTAGCAGGGAGGTGGAATTCACCCCTGTTAATTCAAAGGTGTGAAAAGAAAAACCTGGGTGTAGGGAAGGGCCTGCATGTTTGTATGACTGTCACAGAATTTAAGTTCAAAAAAGTCCAGGCAAAGTGACCGCCCTTCCTACTGAAGGTTAAAAACCCATCACCTGCTGTGTCTGCCTGTGGCTTAGTGACATCCTTCTGCTGAAAGCATCTTTTTTCAAGCCAGGCTATCATGCAACTTGCAAAGAAATGAGCAGGACTCTCAGTTAATACTCCATTTATCTTTTTTTCCCCCTCCAAACCTGTAGGAAAACAAACAAATGATGTTTACACTTGTTGCTTTTGTTGCCTCACTTTAGAAACCGTGTTACCATTATATATGTTTTTACATCGTTTTTTAGCAGGAACAGAATTAAGAATGAAATTGCAAGGGAGGAAAATGCTTGTAACAGCTACATTTTTTATTTGATGAAAAATACCTCTCAGGTAAAAAGAGACATTCTTCTTGGATAAATTCCATGTTTTCTGGAAAGCACGAACAGGTAGGCTGTGCTTTTGCATGGTAACCCATCATTAGGACTATTTTTACTGCCAGTGACCAAACAATCTTCTGATACTTAGCAGTTAGATAAAAATGGTAACAATAACTTTGGGTGCAATCAGGAAAGCTTCTTTTAGGAGCTCTTCTTTTAGAACTCCAATGCCCTTTAAAAACATAAGGCTTTTTCCTTCCCCTTTCATTTCTTTCTTTCTTTCTTTCTTTCTTTTAGAAATAAAGAATATGATTAAAATGAAAAAGGGTCTGGAATCATTTTGACTGGTAGGAGAGTAATATTTGTACATTATTCATCGTACTCTCAGTTATTCGACAAAAGTTTCATTCTTCAACTAAAGTCTTTTCCTTATCTTAAAGCCACTGATGTGAATATATATCACTAAGTTAAAAAGATTGAATTACACTTCTGCCACTGCTGCTGAGGCTCATGGAAGCTCAAAGCCCAACCTAGTCCCTAGGTGTACTGAACCAGTGCATTTTATGATTTCCGGAGAACAGCACTAACAGGGTTTGTCTCTTCATTGTGATACAGAGATGATTGAAAATGTGTCTCTGTATCACTTGATAAAAGACCATTGCCAAAAAGGAGAGCAACTTTGTCATTCGAGAACATTACCCATGGGGCTTAAGAGACCTACTTGACTGAGAAAGCTGTAGTGGATTATTTTTTTTAAAGCAGTGTGCTCTCCATTGCCATTATCAAGCAACTTGTACAGGAGAAAAGGAGATGAGATGTGATCCATAAAATCTGCATTGTGTTGCCCCATGAGTACTGAGGGAATTAGTGACATTTTCTTGCTCTGGTTTCTAGTGCTTGTTCAGAGTGAGAGTCAGTCTTCGGTTGTACTGCTCTGCTACACCAGCTCATGGCTTTCTGCATTACTGGGTGTTCTTCAGGTGCCTGGCTTTAAAATGGCCATGGGTATAGTAGTAAGCTGCAGTGCTCAGTGCAGGATGACTGCGTACCCTGCCTGATTTCATTTTGCAAGTGCCAGGGAGATCTTTGCTGCCGCAGTAACACTTGAAGTGGAGAGGAAGGTGGTTTAAAGTGAGTTTGGTGTGTCTGATTTGCACAGGCAAGATATGTCCTTTGCAGGATGCATGCTGGCTTGAGGCAGATGTCTGGAGGCTCTATACCCCAACAATCTGAATGATGGAAAATACATGGAGCTGCCTTTAGGTCCTGCACAGGGTTCCAGTCAGACTCGTGAACATGTCAGCCCTGTGGCAGACAGACTGAGTTGGCTGGCATGAAGGATATGGCCCAGCCTTGCTGTGAGCAGTGCACCATGGCATAAACATGGAGGCATCAATCCCAAACTCACTGAGAAGGAAAAGTAAGAAGGGCTTGTGGGTGTTCTGAATTTCTTAGTGTGTCTTGATGGCATGAGCCTTTGCTGGTTTTATATTTGACACTCATGGGCTTATTTCTTTCCTGATCTTTTAAAAAATGCATTAAAAGAGCTAGTTTACACCAAGGGACCTCAAATGTACAACAGACAGAAGACAAGACTTGAGGCTCTCTTTCCTATAGTGACCCACAAGTGCATTTTTCTGCCTGTGTGGGTGGTTGGGTACCCACCAACTCCTGTCTTGCTCTAAAACAAGGACAATGTTAGACGATCTGCACTGATATGTACATCATTCTGCAATAACGCACCTTTGATGGGAAAATGGACTACTGCAATTTGAGCAAGGACATATGGTGATGACTTGAACTGAGGGGAGCTTTGGAGAGGAGAACTGTAATTAAAATCTGCATTGAAATTCAGGAAAGCTGGATAAAATAATGATAAACTAGCAGAGGAAAGAAAAAATAGTGACACGGTTGTTGCCATTTCAGATTAAATGGATCCAAATAAGTGTGGTAATGGTAAGAAATGAATTTTTAGAAAATATGAAGGGCCTTCATATATGTCTTTCTTGTCCTTGGCAATTCAGTGAATGCTTTTTTTATGTTTACCTTCCCCAGACCATAATACTTGTAAATTTTGTCCCCTCTTGATGCTGGAAAGCCCAGAAAAGAAGGCTACAGCCCCTGTAGCCTTTGACTTACCTATTGCAAGAAACAGACTGTGAGAGGCCCAAAGGGAAATGAAATTTTCTCTGATTTGAATACCCTTTTTTCTCCCTAAATTATGAAGTGATGCTGTGCAAATGTAGCTGGAGAAGCGTGGTTTGTGGTTTAGCTGGTTGAACAGCAAGGCTGAATCAAGCAGATGATCAATTACTGAAGGCAAATAGCACAGGAGCAAACTTTTCTGAACCAGGCTGCTGCTGCAAATGAACAAAAGGTGTTTTCAGTCTATGCCTCAAAGTAAATGAGGCTGAAGTTAATGCAACTGTCCTACCTATGCTGTGTATATGAAAAAGATATAAAGAATAAGCTTATGCTAGTGAGTGTTATTTATAACAACAGGACAAAGACTATGAGGAATTTGTAGAGGTGTCTGCTTTGTTCTGAGCTCTTAAATCTCTTCATTTCCAGCACCTGTGCACACACTTAAAGAGGTTTTTTAAGTGTGCATAGGAGAATACTGAAAAAATCTCATTCATGCCATTTCTGCTACTGGAAAATGTGCTGGTGGTAGCAGATCCCTGAAGTATTCAAGAAGAAGGTCATAGTCCATCAGCCACTGAAGCTGCAGGACTGGGAGGGTTGTATAAATCAGAGTACTGCTTTCACGTCAGTCACTCACACCGACTTTCAGAGCTGCACTGATTTATGCCAGCCCTGGCTTTTACCCCTCACAGTGCTGGATTGACATGTACTAGGCCAAAACTGAGAATGATCCCTTCAGCAGCTGCCCTTATTTTACAAGTTAACTTTTTTCTCTCTTTCTACCCCTTCTGAACTGTCTTTCCACATGACCTGAGCTTTCTTGAGAATGATTGTTTAATGGGAACATCTGGTGTGTGAATGGAAGACTTATTCCTCCTTTTCCCTTCAGTAAATGCTCATTTCATACTTTAAAAGTTGGTCTTTTTTTTCCTTCCCCAAGCAGAGGGAAAAATACGGTTCATTACTTAACAGAACAGTCTGAGCTCTTTAGTTACTTAATGTATGCAGGTGTAACCTACAAGCCATGACTTAAGAGCTTTCCCCACAATTAAGTTTTCTGCTATAAAGTCTTGGTTTCTGATTAAAATGTAAGAGTCTTTCCTATTGTTCATTTAGTGCTAATTAGACACTACTTATGCACAATACTTCCTGCAATCTGGGATATTTCTTCTTTTGTAAGGAAAAAAATCTTACAAAAGAGCCTCACAAAAGGTCCCGAGTCTATTTACTTGTGTGCTATTTAGAACTGTAGAAAATGATGAAATAGATAAGTAGGTAATAAGAAAAATATTGTTTACTTTCATATTTTCCTTTTCTCTTCCTTTCCATTCCCTTCCCTTCTTTTCCTTTTTCTCTTCATTTCCTTCTTCCTATTTGCAGTGGAGGTGCTACAGGAAGATGGGCTACATGGGCTTTTGTAATAACTAGCTCGGTGAACATCTAGTGTTGGTGAATTGATAGGCTCCATACAATTGTGTTCATATACTCTGATGGCATTTTGGCTAAGCCAGCTTTAGCTGAACTCCCTGCTAGCTGAAAACAATTACAGCGTTCCCACAGGAAATGTGTAGGCCATGTAGAAAGAGCAGATGAACAAAGTTTTACTGCAAGGTGCTACATGGATATATGGCTACTTCAATGCCAGCCAATCACAATGTTTCCCAGCAGACCTATGCTGATTTATGCCATCCCTGTCCCTGCCCACGGATAGATGACAGAGACCCAGAACTTTGGCAGAGAAATGGAGATCCACCTTCTCAGTGTACTCAGGTATGTGTTAAATGGGGACCTGGTATCCCTGATATTTTTAGGACAGGCTCATGAACACTGCGGATGAAAGCAGTTCTGCAAACTTGCATGGCAAGAAAAATAGACAGCAGTGGGCAGCATGCATCTGTAGTTTCATTTGCAGGATTCTGTTGTGAATCAACTTGGCACAGCAGTGGCTCTGGTTGTGAAGTGATAGGCACTGATTTACCAAAATGCTCTGAAGCCTCCAGAGAAGGCAAAATAGTATCATGTGGCTATCCTTAGAATTAAACCACTAGACAGGCTGGCTAATAGAGGGTGGGGCAAACTGAAGGTATGATGTGGCAGCGTGAGCTGAGTATCATGAAACAGAAGCCATTCGCCATTCTTTTGGCATGATTCACTGTCAACCAGGCAGAAAATGGTGCCAGAGCTTAGAAAATGCCATTCAGACTTGTCTGTGTCAGGGAGAATTACCCTTTCCTGCTAGTTTGGGTCAAAACCTACAAGTAAAATGATTTAAAATGGTGTGACTCATCAGTCCATGCCTCATCCACATGCCCAGCCAGCCACCTGGAAAGCACCAGCTGAATCCAAAATCCCTGCAGTTGTTCCAGTTCATTCCCCGTTAAGCCAAGCAAGGTGTATGCACCATTTGAAACTGCCTGCACAAGCTGTTTGCATGACAAGCAGAAAAGAAAACTCTGAATCAGAAACCAGAGTCTCATTTCCAGTGACTGATATGGTAGAGCACAAGCAGTGTTTGTGAAGAACCACTACCTTCTGCTGGCCGTCTGGGCTGAAGAAAGAAGCATTTTGTCTGTCTATTCTTGTCCTACTTTTTTTTCCCACTCTGTATTGCCAAAAAATCATATTTTGAATAAAGATGTGAATTTGTTACTTTTGAAATCAATTTGCAGTTCCATGTGGGGGACCTTGGGGTCCCTGGTAAAAGACTTCATCTTTTGGCCTTCAATTGTGTGAGATAATAGAAAAATCTATGCCACATCAGCTGGGAATTTCAAATGGACCCATGTAACACCAGGGATAGCCTACATAGGAGTGGTTAAAATATATCAATCTAGTAAATGAAAGATTAGCTATCTTGAAAAACAAATTGCCTCCTCTCCAGTTTTGAGGCAATGAGTCTCACCATCTTTATTCCTGCCTGCTCATTTCCTCGTTTGCTCTGATGAGACACTGTTTTCCATGTAGGCAGCTCGGACCCACTCCACTTCCCCTCTACTGCTTCTCTTTTAAAACCACAAATATTCAGCTGTTCATCAGAAGCCTGTTCTTTTCCTAGACATTTCACTATCAGCCTTGAGACACTGGCAATTTGGATCATTTTGCTCTAAGCGTATTTCAGTGTGAAATTGTAATATCAGGACTGTGTCAGGTGAGTTATACAAATAACAATTTGAATGCCTCTTTAGGGTTTTTGTCTGTTTGTGGTGTTGTTCTGGTTTGCTTTTATGGAGCTTCAGTTTCAGAAATAATAGACCACTCATTTATTCTCTCACTTTTGCAACCACCATGGTAACTATCAGAAACCTCAGTTATATGATATGGCACACCTTCCTTCACTATTTGAACTCCTTCTGAATTTGTCATGGACAAAGGCTTGATGAGTTAGATGCAGATAAAAGGAGACAAAAGCCTGGGTCACTGCTGTCTGTCATGGCCAGAAACTTGCATTTGAAGTAACAGGACTTAATGACAAGAGAGTGGCTGAGATGCAGAAGTTTATTCCCAGAAACAGAAGACAAGGAGTGGTGATCTGACCATAAACACCAGAATCACTCTTCCCCCAGATTATCCAAACAAGGAATATTGTCCTAAATTATTTTCAGTCAAGAATTTGGAGCAAAGATAAATGGTCTGGTTTTTATCGGAAGTTTCTCAGATAAAAAGGAACAAATGGCCTGTAGGATGGATGATATCCTCCTTGGTCTCTTCTCTCACTTTCCCCGTCTCTCCAGGCAGATCTTTGTTTATCTTTGCAGAGATCAACATTTAGCTAGAAAAAAAAAATAATTGAAACCCAAAAAGCCATACCCAAATCCTTCACAAGTCAATGACTCATTTTTTTCAAGTGATTTGTGTACTCTGTGGAACAGCTTCTACATACAGGCTTTTTTTTCCCCCTTAAGGGGCTATTAACTGTGTAAACAACTTCAAAACAAAGAGCCTGGGCCATTTCATTAGGGGAAGCCATCTCTGCTTCCAAAGGCCTCCTGGGAAGCAGGAGGAGTTCATTAAAGCCAGGGTGGTGTAAAAGGCTTTGTGTGCATGCAGAAATGGAATCACCATGAAATATTAATGACCTCAATGCATTAGCAAATCTTAAACTACAGTAGAATTACACTGTCTCTGGGGACCTGAACACACCTCCTTGGGTTTTATTTTTTTAATGCAAGGGAAAATGAAGGCTTCAAATTTCAATGTGAAGAGAAAAACACTTTAGTGGTGTGAACTAAAGGTGGCAATCAAGCTGGCCCTAGGCCAGTGATGTGTAGAAAGTAAACATCCTGATTGTCAGCTGCTGCCTTTGCTCCAGGCAGTGACATTGCCAAGACAGGCTGCTTAATCCATATTGTCAAATAAAGGGCCACCTAATTTCTTTTCCTTTTGATTCTCTGTGGACAGAATCCACTGCTGAATCACCTTTCTTGCTTTGGTAAGTAGCTATATGTTTCGCCATTTATAAAGCACTGAAAATACATTTGGCAATGTTACTTCAACTGCAGGCAACTGTTCAGAGCAGTATTGATCCCAATGGAAATTACTCTATAGGTCTCTCCTGTGAGTTATGATCTCTGCTGAAGTTGGGTGACATTTCTCTAAGGAATATTTTGTTCAGCGATGGAAGAAAAAGCGCAATTCAAATGCAACGAAACCTTTCAAAACAATTTATGCTGCAATCTACAAACTTTATTAGACCCAACAAAAATATAAGCCACTCTACCTCAGGAAATTTAGTTTATAAATGATAGCTCAAGTTTGTTTAAAGGTTGTTATTGAAAAGAAGAGAGCATGTCTTTGATTTCAGCATCTTCAGTACCTTCAGCAATTTTTGAGTTCTTTTGTTTTGACCTTGTCTTCTACCACAGAATGCAGGAAACATGTCTCACATAGATCTTTCTCACAAATCTTTCAAGACAGGAGGATGTGGGAGTATGTGAGGAAGCTGTGGAATGTACCTGTGATTATTTGGGAAGAAGACACTGATCCTCATCCTGGGAAGATTTTGTGTATCATCTGAAGGCAGGAATGGTCATCCAGGGCCAAAATAAAGGACCAGATAGCCCAAAGCTTTCTTTTCCAGCAGTGGTTGTAAGAAAAAGCTTACAAAACAGAACGCACAAGGCAAGTATAGGGATGCTGGGGAGGGATTGTTCAAGAGGGACTGTACTGAGAGGACAAGGGGTAATGGGTTCAAACTTAAACAGGGGAAGTTTAGATTGGATCTGAGGAAGA
>JASSUY010027441.1:0-26508 GCA_032466535.1 Forpus xanthops | reverse complement strand
GGAGCCGGGAAGAAGCCGGGCGGAAGCAGAGACAGGGCACCTGACCCAGACTGACCACAGAGGTATTCCATACCATAAAACAGTTACTTTGCCTGTCTGTTTTTTCTTTTTCCACAGGTATTGGGCAGGGCAATGACTCAAATATCATTGGAGTATTCAGCCACAACTACAATAATTACTGTCCTTACTCTTATCTGCTCTTATGAGGAAGGAAAAAATGATGATTTTGTGTGGAGAAATGAACCTGTTTGATACCTCTGTTTTAAAAATACTGTCTTTCACTTTCCTGTTGGTTAGATTTCTTTTTCAGAAACAGCAAAATCCCCTTCTAACTACAAAATACTGATTTCTCCAATAAATACTCACAGAAAAAGAAAAACCAAAACAACAAAAAATAAGAAACCAACCCCACATCTTTTTGTGCTTCTGTTTAACTCAAAGAACATGGCAAATAATGTTAAGAGGGTGTTATATTCGTAATTGTTGGTAAATTTACAGAATTCCAGAAGTAAAACCTGTCTTCTAAGCCCTTCCACAGTTAGGTCTGAGAAGAGAGTTTTTTCACATAGTAATTATCACTGATAACACTGCATACGCTCCATTAAATTTTCATCATAATGATGAAGTTCAGCAACAAGTAGAGGCCAGCTCAAACACAAATTTTTGTTTCTCATCGTGTTCCAAAGTATAAATGTGTTTTTATTAATACATACTGCACTTAAGTTTACTACAACGGGAAGTCTTGTTTGTTGTTTTGAGAAAAGACATTTTAAAAATTACTAATTACACATTAGTCCAATTTTTCAGAGATGATTAAGCAATGTAAACAACATCTCACTTTACCATAACCCCAGCCTGTCCCAGAAACTGATTAATTTTATGACCAGTTGAAAAATAAATGGGATAATTCTTATGACCTACAAGAGCCTTAAATCATTAACATGTCAACAGAAGGTGCCCAAACCATCCTGTTCTGTTGTACATATACATTAGTCACAAATTTTACAACTTATATTTCTGATTCAAATTTTAACTCAAATCATCAAATTTTAACTCAGTTCTACCCTCAATATAATTTTTACACAAAGTTTGCTTCAGAGGAGATTAATTTACTTGAAGGGTGAACAAAGAGCTACAATATGTTCCCCCACTAACAGTACTCAATTCAGTTCACACGTAGCATCACATATTGAGAATAAATCACACAGCCTCTCCAAACATACTTCACCACTATCATCACTGCTTCCAGCTCTAAGGAATTTAAACATAATTCCTTTCACAGGAATACTTTCTTGTTTCAAATTCTTCATTTGTATCACCTGAAGCATAAAGGAAACCACTAGCATGGCACTGTGTGGAGATCAGGGCTGAATCTGACACAGAGACAAAGGTCAGTGATAGAAATTGGAGCCAAGCTTCACAGGCGTTTGGCTCATGACCACATTCAGTGCTGACTGTCTTAAGCTCAATTTTGTAAAAATATTATTTTGAATGGCATGATCTGATTTAAATGGCAAAACCAAGCTAAATAATAAGTGTCTGTGATGAAATACTATTAAAAGGTAAAACCTACAAGTCTGAGGGGAAAAAAGCTGGTTTCCAAAAGCAAAGTGACATGTTTGATAAACAAAGGACCCCAAATACTTGCCTTCTCAGAAATGGCATACTTTTACTCGAGCCTGGCATTTCTTAGAGGTACTCAAAAGTCCACTTTTCTTAGCTCTCCCTTCTCCAGTCAGGTGAAAGGCAGCATGAGTGAAATAAAAGGTTCCTTATCAAGAGTGCTCTTTATTCATTTAAACAAAAAAACAGATTTATGATGGGAACTAGATGATCTTGAGGTCCTTTCCAACCCTAACTATTCTATGATTCTTATGAAAGTAAAGAAAAGGAAGAATACACAGGAAGGAAACATCATGCAATTAAAAAAAAAAAAAAAAAAAAAAAAGTCATTCCTATCTGCTTTAATATTAAACTGAACAATGAACCCAGTAAACCATGCTCTACTTTACATCCAGTTTGAACACATATATTGCCCACACAGGATGACAGGAATCTGCCTTTTGGAGCTGCTAGTCCTGCAGCAGCTCCTGTGACTATGCAGATAGTCATATGCATATGAGCAGCTAATCTTGCCTCCCCACATTTTCTCTCCACATCCCCACACATGACCTGTGCCTGCACTGGAAGGTGAGAGTGCACAGCACAGACTGCAGCTCCACCAACTAGCAGAACAGCCTTAAAAATAAGAGAGGCAAGAGTGCAGTGAGTGTTCATTGAATAATACCAGATTTCAACACTGCTGTCTAGGATTTTTCAAGCAAATGAACTTAATGTTATGAACCATTAAGAATGTCTTCAAAAGAAGAGGAAATATCTCCCAAATTATTATTCTTTACAGTCATTTTCTCTATGGTTCCCTGACACTGTGGCCTGCCAGGGCAGCATGAGCACAGTTCAGGGAGCACAGCCCAGCTGCTGGATACTGTCTTGTCAGTGCCTGGGTTCATCTGGCTGAGGTCTTGCTCCCCAGCAGCGCAGCACCCAGTACTTGGTGCTGCTGTGGAGATCCCTGCCTCAAGGATAGGCTGGTCTCTGTCTTCACTTTGCCTGACAGTGAGAAAATGACACGGCCCTGTCACCTCTGCTTCCTACAGATTCTTTCACCCCTGTGAGCCCAAATAACATCTACAGAAGGATATGAAATTAGCACCCAAGCAACCAGTCACCTCCTGTCACAGAAAAGCTCTGTGAGAAGGGTCGGAGTTCTGCATTAATCTGTGACCTGATAGTTTCATCAAGCATGGCTCTTCTCTAGGAATAAAGACAAATCTAAGTCTCTATCCCTCCTCTGCCCACAGAACCAGCTAATAATACTTCTCCATCAGTAACAACAGCTGCCCATGCAGGCAGGGCTGGATGCATTGCACCCACTGGATACCCACAGGTCTGCAACAGTCTAATTGCAATCCAGACCCTGATGTCAGCCAGCCTGCTCATGCTGGCCACCTGCACAACAAACCCTATGCTCCAAGCCCGTTGCACATGCTGTATCTGCCACTGAATTCAACTGTACAAACCCCCGAAACAGTTTAGCAACTGTTGTTGTTAAACTAATGGTCTAGCAAAACCCAATCTAGATATATAAATAAGTACGATTGCCCAATTTTATAAACTTCAGAAAATTATGATGCCAACACACTTCTCATTCAGTTCAGCTTCCTAAATTCACAGTAGAAGTCAAACAAAAAATCTACTACTTGTCTATGAAAATTAAACCAGTTAAGCATTAAAGCATTGAGAAAATGCTGAGATTTAGAACACTGGCTTCCTTAAAGCCTTCATATTTTCAGCCTCCCCTTTTGCTGCATGCTGTGATGATTACAAGGGATACAATTAAAGCATACAAGCTGAGGAAGACTCAGAAGTTAAAGCATATACTTTCCTGGAAAGAGATTAGCTATCTTAATTCTTCAAGGACCTCATCAGAAAAAAAATAATAATGTAAATTTCCATAACTCTGGAGAGGCAGACCTTGTGGATATTAGCACCACTGCTGCTCTTAAGTCTGCAAATGACCTCCCTTGCTTGTTCCAAAACACATTTCTCCCTTTCACACTCTCTCCTTCACTCACATACAGAAATATGTATTACTTTCAGTAGAGTCTGAAAGCCTTACCAAAACTTTATTGTTTCAAATTACTTCCAGTGGATGACAACAGTAACATGTATTTCCATTCCTACAAGACAAGCTACTACCATTATTCCTCCAGCTGAAGAAGTTTAGGCTCAAGAGAAGGACAGTGAGGTACATTCACCTTTTTCCCAAAATTTTCTTTCCTCAACATTTTCCAGTAACTTTTAGTTGTAGCAGACATGAAGGAAAGGAACACTGAAAACACAGATCATCGACAAAAGAGAATAAAAAATCCTAAATAACAGACACATTGACTTGGGGTTGGTTCTTGGTCCCTTTTCTCAGAAAAGGTTTAGATATGTAAACAGGATATAGCTGAAATATTCTTTATGGAGTCTTTTGACAAGAAGCACTTCTAAGTTTCTCTTCAGATTTCTCATCAGCACACTCAAACCACCTTGCTACTAGGACATGTACAGGTTTCCAGTACAGGCAAAGACCTACCTCAGAATCACTCAATTTTTTCCAAGTAAACACAGAGCTATAGTCTACACACAAACATCCAATCTATTCCCTGAAAGAAGCAACAGTAGGAAAATGCATCAGAAATGTATACAAAAGAATATAATTAATAGAAACAGCATGGCACATATCTTGCAACCTGTCGTGCTTTCCCCAAGCTTGGCTCTTGATGCCCAGAGGCATAGGGATCTATGCACAGAACAGCAACAGTCAGTAAAGAAAATAATTTTCTACTTCTCATTCTCGCATCTTGAAAATGTGAAAAAAAAAAAAAACAAACTAAACAACCAACCAAACAACCCACAATCAAAAGGTTAAGTTGTGAATCATTCCAAATGTATGATTCAGTTTTAAAGGCAATGTGACTTTGAGGTCCCAATGGAGATTCGGTTTAAAAACTTTATTCTCAGTAAGGTATTACTGATTTAAATAAACATTGCTATTGGAAGAGCTATCTATTTAACTTGATAGCAGTCAAACTGCCCAGAACAGTCTGCTTCTTAATGACAATTGTTTCTTCAAACCATGCAGGAAAATGAAACTTGCTCCCTAAAGCCCTTTCTGTGTTATAGACACCACAATCAGTATGCTGATAAGAAGCCCCTTTATTTTCAGCAGTTCAATGAAAACACAATTCTGGTCATCAAGCCTGTTATTCATTGGATGTTCCTGTAACTCACATTTCTATAGTGAGTGCATGTTTCAATGCTTATCATCTTACAGTTCTTTAACTGGGATTCCAGACACAAAACTGCTGGTAGTGAGATTTTACATGAAATTACATCTTCTCGCTTGTGTACACCCACCAGAGATGGACTGAACTCAACAGAGATATACAGACCCAAATTCAATTTTACATGCATTTTTAGAAAAATTAATCACGTTTTAAAAGAAAACTGGGGTTTGGGGGTTGGTTTGTTGGATGAGGTTTTTTTATTATTATTTTATTCTGGCTAAAAATACACTTATTAACTACTTTCCCCATACCTTTCCTGAAGAGAAGGGATGATGATAGGTAATGAAGGGAACAACTGATCCCATGCAGTGATTCACACATCCAGAGGCATTTTGTGACTCTAAGTAGCTAATGTTTGATGCTGGCATTGAGATTTGGCTTCAGTTCCTTTAGCTCAGCTCTAGGAGAAATGAAAGATCACTAGAGGACACAAGCATTACCTTATGGAGGTCTCCTCATCAGCAACATCCAGTTGTTTTTTTCCATAGAAAAGACTGAGGCAGAATTGTTCAATAACTGCCAAATACACTGAAACTCACTAGAGTTTTGTAATCAGTCATACATGTAAAAAGAGTTATTTGGATAGAGTAAATGTGTCCCATCTGTCAAAAGTCCTATGTAATAACAACCAACAACACATATAGGAATAAAAGAGTACACTGCTGTAGTGTGCACACTTCAGGGACCATAGAAGCCTGAATAGTACTTACTGGCAAGTAGCTCCCAGTCCATGTCATAATAAATATGCAAATATGCACATAGTTCATCATTAGAAGATATCTCAGCATGAGCTCTTCAGAGATAAAGGCAATTACAAACTGTTTAAAGTGGCAGAAGGAGAGTACGCTGCCAATACAGACTGCTCCAGTCCTGACTGATGTTCTGATGAAAATGCAGCTGATTTTTCTTGACACAATGTATGTAAGATTAGGACAAAAGATTATGTCACACATGATTAGTGCCTCCAGGTAGGTAACACACTCTTCGTCCATCAGACACAGTCTGGAACAATTAAGTTCAAGAAATGTGCCTCAGTTCTTCATTTCTATCTGAACCTCTGATTTAGCTAACAGACTTGCAAACACAAATTACACCCAGACAAGATCTTACTGATTATACATGTGCAGACGCTGAAGAGAAATTATTTCAGCTAAAGTTGTTATTATTGCAGAATGCAAATGTTTCCTCTTGCTTTACCTTCTCCTATCACTATCACTAACTAGAGCCAAATTACTCTTATCCACAATAAAGTTACACTGCCAAGCCATGAAAGATACTACCATCCTAGGTCACACTGTCTTTCTTCAGAGGGCCTTCAGAAACACACTAGGCATATAACAAGATTAGAAAGCCATTTGCAATCGTGCAGTTTCCATTGGAAACATCAGCTTTTTCCACAACTGCTGTCAGAGGACCCTAAGATAAAACAGAACTTCTGAAAATCATGTTCTTTGTGGGCATGATAATGTCAGAAATCCTTCTTGAAAAGTTGCTCCCTGTCCCATCTAGCAAATCAAGGGAAGAGGGAAACAACACAAAAATGCCTCATACACAAAATCTTTTTCTTTATGCCAGCCAGCAGCGATGTGAATATCAGACCTCCCAGGACATGTGTTCCAAAGGGGCTTAACATACCTGTTTCCTTCTCCCATGGAATAAAGTCTGATAGATTTATGATGGCAATTCTAGCTATAGTACAACTTCCTAGAGATGATCTGATAATTTCAGTTGGCTTACAGGAGGCTCGTGGGATTCCTATAGAAACAGGAAATGTCTGTACACTCCTTGAGACCCCTGATTCGGAAAGTTGAAGGCAAAAGGAAAGAACGAGTGTCTCACGTCCATTCCTCGCACTTCCCACCCAGCCTGCTCTGCGCTGGACGTCGTCCTTCTCCCAAGAAACTGCGGGAGTCCGGGCGTTGGCTCTGCCAACCGATGCCGTGCTCCGGGAAACACCCGTCCTGCCTGTCCCCGCCACCCTGGACCATCCTGCGCTGCCGGCGGAGCAGCGCGGACCGGCCGCCTCCGCACTCGCAGAGGGCGGGGGGGCCGCAGCTGCGGGCTGGCCAGCGGGCGGGGGGGTAGGGAAAGTGGGGGACTGGGAGGGAGACAGGTCAAGAGGGGTCTGTCCAGGGAGATGGGTGGGGAGAGACAGCGGGTGAGCTGGGCTGTCCTGCAACGCCCCTCCTATAAATGTAGGGGCCGCGCAGCGGAGCGGGGAAGCGGTGAGCCCGGGAACAGAGACTGTACAGAGCCCAGCCCCGAGCCGAGCTGAACATGGTGCAGGGCGAGCGCCGTCGGAGCTGAGCCGCTCCTACCCTCAGCAAAGCCGTGGTCGCTCCCACTCCTCCTCGCCCCAGTGCAGGCCCTCCGCGGAGCCAGGTAAGGCGCGTCTCTCCGGCTTCCGCGGGCGCGGGGCGGCTTCAGCGAGTCCGGCCGGCAGCCTGCCGTCGCGCCGCTTAAAAACCCCACGTCTCGCCGGGAACACGCTGCCAGGTGCCGGGGCAGGAAGGTGTTGGTGGCTTCCGACAGTCTCCCGCTGAATTTAGACTGTTAAGATGAAGTTGGCAGAGGAAGTCTTGGTTCCGGGTAAAACGCAGACACATTAAATCTGGTGCCCCTCGAAGGCTTGCCCTCCGAGGCCCGCTCGGTAAGCACACACCACATAATTATTTAGGACACAGCTAAATATTCCTCTGACAGAGGTACAGCACTCGGGGCAATAACACCTCACCATGAAAGCTCTTCCCACTGTCCTGCAAGATGCAGCCGCTAACCTCTGGTCACGATCAGATGAGCACTTGAAAATTCTATTACTGTGCTAAGCTCATGACATAAATTAATCAACAATCACTAAAGGCAGTGTTGATGATTTTTCAGACTCGCGCAAATACATCTGTTTTTCAGTCTTACAGGCAATAAAACTTCCACCAGTCAGCAACTGGTACTGGTTGCATCAAAATTGGGTAGCATACACTTTCCATAACCACACTTACTCATTTTCTATTAAAAAAAAAAAAAAAAAAGCGTGATCTGCAACCAAAGATTAAATTTTAGTCAGTAAAAGTTAAATGCCCCTTTTTTTCCCTTGGCATCGACCAGATTTTAAACTTGGCATGGGCTCTTGAAAATGAAACTGGGCTAGAATTCTTCAACATGTTCAGGTGAGATCCTGTGACATATTTATTATCCTCCCACTCTCCATACATTAAAACACTTAAAATGTTACCAGTTGTTAACAGGCCCCATGTTCTAAGCAAGTCCAATGGCATATTGGCAACTACATAACTCAATGGGATCACAGTACATACAGGAAATTTGCAGGATTCATGACACCCATTTATATATTTCTACAAACCTACCAGAGATAATGAGATGTACAGCAGCAAGAGAGCAGGATTTTGTTCTGAGTGCTACAATTCACTGTAAAATTTCTGTCTCCTCCATTAGTAGCTGTGCTTGTTTCAGTTGTGTTGTGTGCATAGCATGGCATGGGCTAGTAAATGGGTTCAGTAAAATTACAGACCCCAAGAAGGGATGAGGGTAAAGAGGAACTTCTGTTCAGTGGGGGAGTTGGAAGGGCTTCACCTGCATGAATCCACACCACTAACACGAGTATATTTTTTGCCTGAATAGGAGGATTGAATATGGTGTGGAACAGGTAATTACCATGGTGATGTAGAAAGGCTCTTTTATCTCTGTTCTAGTGTCAGATAAACGTTTCACACTCTTGACTATAGCAGTCCATTTTGCTTGTTACCACCATAATCTTTGCAACTACAGCATCTTTCAAAAATATGGTGAAGTGCCTTCAAATAAGCCACAGCTCATATATTAAGAATTTTAACTGTATGCCTTTCCAGCAGGATTGTGGAGTTTCTGTACACTTTTCCTCTCCACAACTTGAACTACATAGCAGAGAAAAATCAGTTACAACTATGGAGTGCTTCCTAGTTTATGTTGTGAAACTGAGAAAGCAAAGTGGTCCTGTACAATTAAGAAGTCACATTTATCATTAAATTTGAATAGAGTAGATTGCATTCTCACCTTACTTTTGTCAAGGTAATAGATAGGAATAAGGGTTAATTCTTACACTGGAGGAGAACAGAGGTGTGCCCACTTCAGATGGTGTGGTGTGAGGTGTCCTGCCTGCCTGCTTGGAAACAGTACCTTGTTTGGGTTAGACAGCATGTGCAAGCTTCACCTGGAAGTTACTGTTTTAAAAACCAGTAAATACCAATTTGAAATGCTTGTATTCACAGCACTGCAGAAGTGAGGAGGGTGCTGTGTTTCAGTTTAAAACATCACACCACCACAACCTATATTTTACAATCCACTCAGAACATGAAGATGGATGATACGTATTTGTGTTATCTGCTGAATGAGCAATATTATCTCTAATTGTATTAAATATCTGAAAATGTATTTCATCTCTTTTTGCTGTTTGTAGCACTATAAAAACAGAGGCAGATGCAGAATGTAAACATAGGGATTTATTTACTTTCTAGAATAATTCTGTTGAAACATACAGACTGGGTTTACACACATAGGCATAATGTGTCAGAGTAATTCCTGTTAAAAAAATCCTATTTTGGATAAAGGGTACTCACTGCTTTTTCCTGCACTGTGGCCATTCTATCTGTTGTGTTTGCTAAAGGGATACATTTGGGTAGTCCTTTTCTCTGGCACTGCCTATGGTTCCTTACTGCAGCTCCAATAATTAATATGGTAACTTAAGGTTACATAAGCTGCAAACTGATTACACTGTCCTAGTTAAACTTTCACTTTTGCAAAAGTATAATATTAGTTGAAAATATTTCAAGTGGCCACAAATTACTTTCATTTGCTCACTACATCTCATTTTATTTTTGGACCTTGTTGAGTGAACCTCCTAGTGTCACCAGAAATATTCCTAATCTCTCCTGTGGCTATTACAGTCCACATTTTAGGGCATGTAATCTCTCTATGAAGAAGAAAACAGTTGTTTCTGGGTGCTTGGCACTGATCTATGTTCCCTACACTTCAAGTCTCCTTTTCTGCCTTGGTGAGTTCATAAAAGATCATGCTATATCTTTACTTAAATGAAGAACATGCATACTTTTGCACTATTTTAATCGAATACAAAGTCCAACTTACATCAGATGATTAATGTGCTTTTTTTCACCTGAATTTAATGGTTATCTTCTAGGCGACACCTCAATAAGAGGAGAAATAGACTAAAATTTAATTTGGATATGTTATACCTAGAGCTGAATCAGGAAACAGGTTATCTGGCTTCATCGGCATATGAATAGATCTGCTTGGGTAGTATATTAGATATGCCAAAGGAAGTAGCCAGATGGCTGAATTGGTGGAATCGGGGGATTACTGGCAACCCAGAATGCATCATCTTTCTCCAGAAAGAGAAGTATAATCTTGAAATCCTTTCCGAGTTTCAAGCGTGGAAAGATTTACAGCTTACAGGTGGGAGGACTAGGTCAAGGTATAGCCTGGCCATAACAGGCCCATGGCTGTCTTTGTGTATTGTAGGCAACATTGCATATGCACCTAAATCTCTACCCTTTGGGTAATCTTGTTTCAGTTTTCAAGCCTTATCCAGATTACTGTTGATGTTTGCGCCCCAGGATTTCAACTGTACAATAAATCTACTGGAAGTGCAGTGACACAGATGTTATGGTCTGCCATGTGTTGCTCTCAAATATTAATTAACAATTTTGCAGTATTCTTGGATAACAGTTCAGATTTTTGAACAGTTCATCCTAAGGGTGACTGTGGTATTCTTAAGAACTCAGCCTCTGCATTGTTAGGATCAGGTTTGAGAACCTAGGTAAGATAAAATTGCAGAGCATCACAAAGAGGAAATTTTAGAAAACTCATGGAATTCTGAAAAGAATAGTAAATGTCATTCACTTAAGAGAGGGGAAAGTGGAGGGAAGACCTGCTATGTTTTTTTCACTATTGTAGGATTATCTTCCACCATGCTAACAGGAATAAACAGGTTGTTATTACTGAGAATTGAACCTCAGCTACTTACCTCAAATTAAAATGTTACGCAAAGTTAAAATTTTGGCATGTGTACCCAAGACAAGTTCAGCTATATTGGAGAGCATGAGTAGATGGCAACAAAATTTACTCTAGAGCTTAAAAGGTGTTCAGACCTCATGCATGAGGCCCAAATGCTGCAGCCTGAAGATAGAAAGGCTCCAGCAGAGCTGTTTTCTTATATATAGCTGTTATTGCAAAGAAATTACTAACAACAGTATTATTTTCTGTCTCCTTCTGCTCCTAAAAACCCTGTGGTGAAAAGCAAGCCTGTAAGCTTTTGCCAACCACAATATTTTTTTTGTTCCCTTTCCATCAACAAATTTGTCTGTTAAGATCACTTTCACTAAGGCGGTCATTGTACTCAGACCACTCATACCATGTTCTGTACCATCTTCTAAAACTTATTCTTTGCAAAAAAGACCCAAAATTGTGATTTGGCAGATGTACCCTAGAAGAATCTATGTAATTTTTGAACATTTTAGGGAGTTAACAAATCTGACAAACAAGGAGATTAATGATACTTGTTACTTAGGCTGTAACAACTGAAAAGAGGTTATCTTGACTGCAGGTACTAAAAAGCAGTGATTGTTTGAGACAAAGTATGTATGAAATAGCTGGTGTGATCATTTATGCCCTTATCTTTGGATAAATGACGGATTATACCAAAATTACTTGGAACTTTCAACTGAATTGCAACTATGGGTAGGAAAATACCATGCTGCAAATGGCATGCTGTTAGTATTCTCTATTGCACTGTCATCTGAAAGAATTACAGATTTTGGGCCATCAGATGTGTTTCACAATTTTCATTCCATTTGGTTTTTGTTTGATAGCAAAACTGTCCAGGTATCTGCTATATAACAAGGCTAGCTAGAATTCTTGGTTACTATTTGTGGTGTTTATCTCCTTTTATTGTAGTTGAGTGGCATTTCTCTTATAGGCACAAAAAGTGGAAATAACTGAAGATGACCTTACAGCAGGAAAGTGAGATTAGATTGGGAATGGATCAGTGAGTGGCATGATTGAAAACGAGACAAAAAGCAGGCTACAGCAAAAGGTAACCGGCAACCTCTAAAGAAACAGGTACTGAATTTGGGCAAGGTCCATATTTAGAATGTATTTCACTGTTTGAAATAAAAGCTATAATTAGAGTGATGGCCAGAATAAAGAATAATTTCACCAAATGCCTCATTTCAGCTAATTCACCTATTCCTTTACTTCTGGGTTATACAAGTTTGTCAGTTACTGATAGATTTGGCTAGTAGAATCTAATAATCAGTAGATGAAGTATAGGACCAGAAACAGAAAACAAAACAGCATTCTTGAGTCCCCTCACTTTTCTGAAAATTGAGAGGGATACACTGAATGAGAGTACTGTGTCTCAGCATTTCTAGCTCAGAGGGACCCATGGAAATAGTAAAACATTCCAGAAAACCACTGAACAGCTGTACTTTTATGTTGGAGGGCTTACGCAAGGGAGAAAAATGCACAAGTTGACTTCCCTAAAAAATGTTCTGTTGGCAGTTATCCTCTATTTATCCCTTCTTTAACATCAGCACAGCCTGGCCATGCTCTTTGCTTGAAGCAGGCAGCACATAATGTACAAAGACACATCCTGAATGTCTTTACTGAAGAACCACACATGCCTTTCCCAATTCAAATTTATAGAATGTATGTTGACTTTTCATCTTTTTCTTCATGGGCTTCTATTAGTTTTCACCTTCTCACCTTTCTCCCCTCATCCTTGTTACCCAAGCCTGAAAGTTTCCACCATTTTCCTCCCTCCTCCCCTGAGGTACACTGAGCCTGAGTTAGTCTGCTACTACTCAAGCTGCTCAGGATTTCCTCCCTTCTCAGGTTCTTTACTTAATGGACAACAATCAGAAGGGAAAAGCATGGGGCAGGAATCAGTCTATGTTTTCAGAGTTGGACTCCAGCTCTGCTGTTGGATTTCTGTCTTTATTATTTTCCTCTTGGCTTTGTTATTAGCAGCTTATCAGAAGGCAATTATAGTGTTTCTTTTTCTCAAATCAGGATTTATTTCTGGCATATTTCTTTAGCCATGAGCTTCCCAAAAACTCTTCAAAAGTGGTGTCCCTGACGATGGCAGGGGGGTGTGGAGCTAGATCTTCAAGTGCCCTTCCAACCCAAACCACTCTGATTCTATGAAAAAATATGCCTTCAGATACATTTTATGATTCTGTTCCATGTTCGTAAAAATACCATCAAAAAAAAGAAAAAAAATCATGTCAGTAGAGGACAGCCACACATCCAAGAATTTGATCAGCTCAGTCAGTAATTCTCACTACCTTTCAGAGCACCTGTGCAGTTATGCTTGCTTGAGAACAAAGACTGCTCTTTGCTGAGGATGCACTGGCTCACTGTATCATAGCTTAGCTGGCACTCTGGCTGTAACAACCTACCTTGTTTCGCTACCTCTGTTGCTGGTCCTCAGTACCCCCAAGGAACATCTCAGAGCCAGGACAGTGAAGGGAGTTCACTAATAAATTTTATTTCCAAAATAGAGCAATAAATTTTACTTGGGGGTAAAAAAAAAAAAAAAAAAAAAAAAAACGAAAAACTGGAAAGCAACCTGTACAAATTTGGCAGAACATCTATTTTGGTATTGTTCTATTAAGTGTGCTGCCTTCCAGACAAAGCACTAAGCATCACAGTATTTTGGTTTTTTTTTTTTTTTCATGTGCGATAATAGCTTTCTCCCTTGCATGGATTAAGGTGTCTGTATTTGACCTTTCATTCTCTTTGATTAACCCCTCAGCACCTCACGAGTCCAGCTGTACAAAAATCACAGATACACTGTTTGTCTTTATATCTGGCTACCCAAATTTTCTTCTAGTCCTCATAATGATCTGCCCTTAACAGGAGTTCTGTGCAAGTGAAAGCACAATCAGGCCTCTATGTTTTCCACTTTATACTTACTAACAGTTACAACAATACTAACTTCTCTTGGGCTTAGCTGCATTACCATTTTAAAAGATTTTTTTTTGTCTGAATAAACTCTTGTAATTTACCAGTTACTCATACTGTTTTCTTTCCTTTCTGCCTTTGGTTCCTTTTCTCTGACCCTAATGAGGTATTCATTAAGAAGCCTCCATGCTGGTCCTTTGGTTTCAGTCTTTTAACTTTTCCCTCCAGGCTGTTCCCAACATTCTCATTAAGGAAGAAAAGTCTTTTCTGGTGCATATTGCCATTGAGTGATATTTTCCCACTGTAAGGATATCTAAATTAATTGTATAAAAGAAAAGTAATCAAGTTTCTCAATCAGACACAGCGAACCAAATCCTATTATGTATTGCTGAAGTATGACATGGAAGACAAAGCTTCCTCTGAACGAAGGTGTTAAATCTAGCACCATTTCCTTGCACGGAAACCCACAATATACTTGCTTTTGCTTCTCCAGTAAGACACTATTTCTCAGATTGAAGACAAAAGAAAAACAAAAAATGTTCAATGTGAGGTTTGTTTTCCCCAGAGCTGTAATACTTTTTCTAGAAGGAAGTTATGTGAAAATCACTAGTTGTGGTATTGGAAATGTAGTGATAAAACTTCCACATTAGTTGGCTAACATAGAATCAGAGAATAGTTCGGGTTGGCATGAGAGATACTGTAGTGATACTGGTATGGCTGTGTCCACACAGACATGCTGCATCTGCATGTGTGTTTGTTTTTCAGTTAACATTTTTATTGCTTTTACGCAAAAGCTTTTATCAGCCCTTCCAACAACACTGGTGACAGGTAAGAAACAGGGATATGATTTGTTAGAGTTTTTTAGAGAGGGAAAGCCTTTTTAGGAAATAATGCACAACATGAACTACTCTCAACTAATTCATCTAATTTCCATTAGATTAGAAAGTGGAACACCTCTATTTGACAGACATCTCTCCATTTCTGTAGCAGAAGTAGAGAATTTTAAGTGTTTCTTTTCTCTCCCACTTTCTGATGGATTGACCATTGTTGCATATGAAGATAACTGTATTGCTCTGTACAATGCATTTCTAAAGATTGTTATTCATTAAGTTACACTTCTATTTTTTTTTTTTTTTTTTGTGGGGGGGAGAGGGAGGGTAAAAGTAAAAAGCACTTTCTGCAAAAGGGACTGCGTATTAAACCTGCAAAGCTCTTAGGAATGTCATGACTCCACCCTGGTGATTTTGCTTAATGGCAGAAAAATATCGCACACATCAGAATGTTTCCACCCATGGAAACTGATTTACTGCATTACTTGTGCATGACAAATCTGTGCATATAAGCTTTCTTCTAGCACCTTTCTTACTGTTTTACAAGCAAATAGAGAAAGGTTGTTCCTGGTACCAGAAAGGTAGAAGCAATATTATCTTGCAGAGTTCATTGATCATCAGGTTATTATCTCACCTTTTACTAAAGAAAGTTGTTCAGGGGCTTAAGCTGCATACGAATGTTAATTTTTGCCTCTGCATCTTCTGGCTTAGCAGGAGGATAACAACTGTGGGAGAGTAGGCAAATGACACCATCACCTCTGAATAAACTAAACTGCCAGGACAAAGTAAGGAAGCCTTTAGTTGGATTAATTGGTAACTTGGTTTAACTTCCATAAAGAAGTCTTATCACTTTCCATCTTTGTTTACACAGCTAAGTTATTACTTACGTCCCCTACCCTTCTTTCTACAAGCACCTTTGCCTGGAGGAAGCAGCAGGAACTTTAATTAAATCATCACTTTCAGTAGCTTTATGATAGTAACACCACTGACTTTCATAATAAAGCTAATTGTAAACATAAAGCTAGCTGTAAACCAGCATAAAGCCAAAGAACTTGCTCAATTCAGAAAAGTTCTTTTCTCCCAGAAGTAGGTGGTTTGGTTTATGAGGAAACAATTGCAGCTTGGCATTTCCATTCCATTTTCTATTATGATCCCTGCCAGTGACAAAGATTCTGACAGTGATTACATATTGCTGTGGGCATGTCACTCATGCGTTAACCGTTTTATAATATTATCATTTCTAATTTAGATGCATGAAATCCCATTTTCTGCTAAATTATCAACAGCCACTAATATAACCAAGAGTGCATAAGCTTAAACAGAGGTTGGTGCACATATACTTACTGACGCCAGGACCAGACCTTTCACAGCATAGATTGTAATACCATTCTTTTACAGCCAGCCCTTATCTGGCCACACTGTTTTTTGATGTGTCACCTGCCACCCCTCTTTTTTTTTTTTCTCCTGCTTATCCATTATAATACTTATTTTCCATCCTTTAATAAAACATGATTTTTTTGTTATTTTAACACTTTTCACAGAATTTGTGAGACATTTTATCGTTTACCACATTTTTTTTCCCTGGACCAAAAAGCAGAAGAGGTCCAGGTTTCATAACACAATATTTCACAGACATCACATTGCAGTACAGCTACCCATAATAAACTAAAAGACATAACCATTTACCTTTGTCATTAGCTCATTTTAATGAATAAAGCTGAAAGCGTAGAGAGTCTTCATCATGGGAGGCCGGGGAGTCTAGAGAAGTGAACCTGTGTACCTGTACACCACATCCCTTTAAAAGAATCTGTGTTGCAGAAATTGCTTTGGCTAGCCACCAAGTTAAGTGATGCACATTTCTAATATTTTAGGCTTCAAGTTAAAATACAACTGCATGTTAGAGTTTTATATGCTGTAAAAACTGTGAGGAAAATACATAAATATGTCCTCTCATGTCCAAGACAGAGTAGCAGTTGTGAGCAAGAAATTGCCATGATACGCTAGTATTTTGGGGCTGTTCTACAAGCCATAATCTACATGAGTAGCTGTTACTCTCAAGATCCTAAAACATTACTTACACCACAACCACGATTATCAAATGATAAATCTCAGAATGCAATTCATAACCTCAAAAGAAGCAAAGATTTCATAGAATGGTTTGGGTTGGAAGGGACTTTAAAGATCTAGTTCCAGCCCCCCTGCCACAGGTAGGGACACCTTCCACTAGATGAAGTTGCCCAAAGCCTCGTCCAGCCTGGCCTTGACACTTCCAGGGGTAGGGCATCTACAGCTTCTCTGCACAACCTGTTCCAACGCCTCTACACTCTCACAGTGAAGCACTTCCTAATATGTAAACCTAATCTCCCGTTTTTAAGTTTTTCATTACCTCTTGTTGTATCACTACCTGCCCTTGTAAAAAGACCTCCTCCTCAGTAGGATTACATCATCCCTTCCAGTGTGGTTAGGTTTTTCAAAGTTCACCCAAGTAGCTTTGTAAAATCTACATGGTAAAAAGCATGTGGTAACTACAGACTTCTTTAAGTCAGCAAAAGCAGCTTCCCTCTTAACAAATGTCTGTGCTTTTTGCAGTAGCACTCCAAAGCATCATCCTTTCCAGTATTTTAGATAATAGAAATTAATCATTTCTGCTGTGGAATTTTTGATATTTGTGGACTCCACACATTCTGTTTTCAAGAAGTTGTAAAGCTAAAAAGCTTGCAGTGGAAACAATGTTTCATCAGAAGACTAACATAGCTATAAGGCAAGGTTGGTGGTGCCTGAGTGAAACTGGAGAAAGAGCAAATTGCTGAAGTATAGACAAGTCAGCTGGTTTAATCTCAGAATGAGATCATGTCAATAAGAAGAGAAAACCAGAAAACTTGCCTTTTCTTGAGCACTGGAAATTATCTCAGTTTGATAATCATATTGACTCCTTTTCAATAGTTTTGAATTTCAAAATGAGCGTAAAAAACCTAAAGATACTAAATTCTATAAAGATCTTTACACGCAAATGCTGTTTCTTCCTGTTACTGCCAGTTCTGGCTTCAGCAATTATTGGGACATTTGGGACCTACAATTCATATCTAGAGCTGAAATTATTATATTTATAAATGCAAACACTGTTAAACACCAGCAAAGTACCAAGTTAATTGCCTAGATGTCTCTCTGTGATGCTCAGAACATTGCCTTTTCCTTTAACAATGGGAGAAGAGAAAGGTTCTGTCTTGCATGCAGTTTGCCCAGCAGTTTGTGGAAGTAGCCTTTATTGCCCCCCGAAGGCCACTCCAGATAACAGTCAGCTTCTGCTGGACCAGTTGACTATTGGTTAAAACTGAGAAGATATGGGCAATGAAACTAAGAACTCTTTCAGTGTTGGATGCAGAAAAACATTACCTCCAGGAAGAAATAAGAATGACCAGAGACCAGTGATACTTAAAACAGCATGTAGAATGGCTTGCAAGCCCTTTTTAAGCTCTGCATGCTTGAAATCACAGTAATAGAACACAGTATTTCTCTTGCAAGCTGAGAAAGAAGAACAGTTATTACTGCTATTTTCATGTACTTAAGGAGGCACCCACAAGCTTCAGTGAAGACTAGATAATCTTAAAGACAGATTAATAGATATATGAAATGTCCAGTAAGATTTCTATGATCACCTTGTATCTGATCTCTGTTCTGTTAGGACATGATGAGGTGTGCTTTCAGGAGCGCTTTTTATTTCAGATAGTTTTTTTTTTTTCTTTCTTGCCTCTCCACAACTTTTTAAATATAAGGCTGAAATATAGAACTGGATGAAGCCCAAAATTAATGTAACTTCCCTTACTTCTCAGCTTGGAGGAGTTCACAGTAGAAGCTTATGGTTTATTCCATATGGAAATAAGGGTGCCAACAGAAATTTTAAGTGCATGGTTAGGTATCCAGAAGCTACATTTGTGTAGGTTGTGCACTGCTGTGTAATTAAAAAAATAATACTTTAAAACTTTTTATTCCATGGAACAAAGCTATCAGAATAGAAATTTAAAATTCATCAGATGATTTCACTGGTGCTTAGCAAATCTGAATTTTATTTGTCTTTTATTAAAAATGATCACACGGGGCACACTATATTTTATATAGGCAATTCCAGCTGCAATAAAGGAAATGTGTTAATACATTTGTTTACTGTCACTCAGAGAAAGTAACTGTGCAGCACATAACCTTTCACAGCTCAAACTAATATCACTTTTATTCGTTCTGGGACTTGATGGCTTAATTCTTGTTAACTGTTCACTCTTCCGGGTAGTTCCAAATGCCCTAAAGATACTATGTAACCAGGCATCAAATCTGAAATTATGAATGTACAGTTAGCTGTATATTCATAATGAAAAAGTACTTTATATTGTGTTGCCCTTCAAAAATCTCATGACAATGCTCTAGTCCTACCTTGATCTGAAACAGATTTTTTTTTTCTTTCCCGGCATCTGTGAATCTTTCCCTGGCATTTGTGATTCTATGCTCTAATGTGCAGTTGATGGCATCGTTAGCAATATGAGGAAATGATGTGTCGCTGGTAAGGGAACTTTAGGTTAGCCTGGTGGGTTATTGATAATTCCTAATTCCTTGGAGGGTGTCAGTCATCCTTTTTGATAAGCTACTGGTTAGAACAGAGGAACAAAACTCCGTGCTTGACTGATGATGGTAGTTAATGTCCTCACTTCAGAGTGTCCTTTCAAGAGATTAGGCTCTTCAGTCTCTTTTTAGAAAAAGAGGCAGTTCTTTACCTTGTGGTATAAACCCAAAGAGTGACTGCCACCTGCTATAACAATTTTTCGTATTTAAATACTAATTCAGCTATAGGTTTTATAACCTAGGAAATAAAAAGGTGATCTTCATTCCTGTTAAGACAGAGCAACAGAGGTGACCAGCACAAGGAGATTTGCTTTTCAGACATCATCTTTTCTGAAGCTTAGCCTTTTTGATGTTTACTTTCAGAAGTACTTAACTAGAAGTATTAAGCGAGAAATACATTTCACTTTGTTTAATTAACTTTTTAGTTTTAAGTTAGTGTGAATATAAAATTATGGCCATATCTCTTGAGGATACATAATACCTAAGATATATTAAACCCCAGAGAGGTTGCAACACATTATGCAGCACTGGTCAAAGAAAGAAAATAGAGATCGCTCTGGTGGGTAAACATGCAAGAAAGAGATCAGAAAATTTTGTGGAAAAATCTAAGCTATCTGGAGTATCAGGTACACTGTCAAGCCAGAACCAGTGATGTCTAAAACCATCACCTTGCTGATCTTCCCCAAGAGATTAGGTAAAAACCTCTCATGTTGAGCAGTGTTTTGGAGTCCAGTTCAACTTTTATTGAACCAAAGAGTGTTTTTCCTCCCCTTGACAGCAGAGAACAAAATTATGAATGTATCAAGGAAAAGCTTCCAGAATATTTACTTTTAAATCTAAACCTAGAGGATCTGGAAAATGAAACCTTTCAACTAAAATACTGAAGCTTAACGGAAAGACGTTTGGCTAATGAGTGCTCTGTGGATCAATCAATCAACAAACTTTTGTACCAAAAAAGCGCCTTAATCTATTGTAATCTAATAGTAAACACTGTTCTAGTGTTTGCTAAACCACTAAGTTCTAGTGAGGTTGAGAAACTCTAGTGAAGTTGAGCAATCCTGCCTTGGCACTAACATCAGCAAGTAACATTTTATACAAATATGTACATCAGGATTTCCTAACTTCTTGAAAAATACACAAGGAGGGAATTGGTACAGTTAACTTTGGCAAAAGTACTTAATAGACTGAAGAAGTATTTCCAATGTTTCTGGACTCTGTAAGTACCATGAGACTATATGCAAAAAATAGTCTAAACTTTCACCGTTGCTGCAACGGCTAAAATTCTAACATGATTACACTGTAGGTTGATAAAAAGAGCATGCAGAAAATTTGTCACATATTACACTGTAGTATTATTTAAGCATTTAATGTACTGGGAAGATTTTATTCATCATTGCACAGCCACATTTTAGAGGTAGCCTTTCACATGTCGATTTTTGCCACATTCATTTCTAATACAAAATCCTCCAGTGTGCAAATGAAAGATTAGTTTTCTTTATTCTGTGCTTTAAATCTAGCCAGCTGCTTGCTAGTTTTTTATCTCAAAATATCACTTCTGTTCTCTCTAGATGCTCCTATTTTTAACAGCTTCAAGATATGTCAGATGCTTGTACCTAAAAAGACCTGAAGTGCATAGAGGTACACTGACACTCTATAACCCGTTTGATGTAAATATAGGACAAGACACAAATTATTTCTATTTACCTGACACAAGACAATAATTAATAATTTTTTTTTGGTTCTACTTTGCTCATATACTTGTTTCAATAAAATAGATGCCACCATAAAACTAACAACCTTCTCTACCTGACTGAAAACTGTTTGCCCTTACTAGCATTGGAGAACTGTTCAGCTAAATAATTTGAAGTAGGTTAACACATCACCATGCACTGACACTGTTCAAAGGGGTAATGACAAACCCAGGTGTAACTACTAAAAGAGGTGGGAGGAGAGGGGCTAAAAAGCATTAAATGTGATTTAATTTTCAAATTGTGAAATGTGTTACAATTTGTGAGATATATGTGGTGCTTGAGGTCTAAAAATCACCATTTGGACAACAAAAAAATGTGTAGACTCATGTTGCTTTTCAATTTCAAAAAAATCACTTTAAAAAAGTAAACTATTAAATGTACTTCTGAATTGGCTTTTCCAGTAATAAAAATACCTTCCTCCAAAAAGAGAAATACATATTTGAGTCAAGTTAACCTAGAATTACTTTCAGGAATACCCCTCTTGCTGATATGTGGATGATTAACAACATGCCACTAACTAGTTAGTTTTAAAATAACCTTTTAGTCTAATGAGTAGGTGTCACTATTTTTCCATCTGCATTGTTAAAGTGAACTATATTTTAGTCTCCCTTTAAAAATATTCTTTTTAATTTGGTTCAAAAACATTAGAGTTTAAGCTGCATATGTCTTTGAAAAAAATAAAAGGATCTTATTCCATAACTTAGAGGTGCAAGAATTGGACTGAAGGTTATCAAAACCAGGAATATATTAAACAAAATCAGATATAAGCAAGTAGATGCTAAAATAAACTGAAAATATTTCACTCGGGTACATTATACTTCACATAAATGCAGAAGCTGAGGGATAGGTTTTTTCCCTTGTGTTTGCATCTTAAATAATCTTGAAGGAAGAAGATATTTTGAAAAGTGACAGAATATAAAATAAAGCAATTCTCCTACTTTAAAATAGGAAATACAGACCTCTAGTGGTTGAAATACATATCATACAAGTTAAACTTCAATTTAAATGTGACTATGTTTAACTGCATTACTTTCCTTTTACACATTCCCCCATTATTCAAAATTACACATCTCCCCACTTCCACCATTCAGTCATTCCACAAGCATTGATTTTTCCAAGAGGAAAAGGTCCCTTTATCTGTCCTTTTCTCACATAAATTTTATGACAGAAACTGAGGATGGTTGAAAGAGATTGGGGAAGTGAAAGGAAAATTAATCGGAATAGTCTATGAAAACAAACAGAAGAGAGACATTCATTTCTTTCAGACAAAGCTATGAAGCCATGATACAGATAGATGCTTTCAAAGTGTGCTGGAGGAAGTAAATACAGAGAAGTTCTTACAGAGAAGGTCAGAGTACATAAACAGTTCACAGTTACAAGGTATCAATAACTGGTCCTCTGCTAGCACTAAATAAATAATAAGCAATTTAGAGTTTTGATGTTATAGAAAAAAAAAAAGTCCTAGAATAATCACAGACAGTTATTTTCCAGCCAAATAGAGCTTGCACAAATGAGGCAGACCAGCTTCAACTCCTGAAAGGGGAAGGCACAAAGAATCCCTGTATAGGTTAGAGAATTTAGAAGATAAATACTTGTAAATAAACAAATAGAAAAAGCAATTGCAACAAAATTAACAGCGGTTTCAACCGACTGGCAGTTGCTTCATGAAAAGCTGACCAGGACAGCTATTAAACAAAAATGCCCAGGCCAGTACATGGTCCTGAAAATTCTGTTTGTTCTTGTGTGAGACCACCTCCTGATGCAAAAATTGCAAAAGCAACAGCCAGCCTGACAGTTACTAACACAGATCTGAAGCTTTCTGTTCTGTGTGCTCATGAACTGATGTTCATGTGTTCATGGAACAGTATTTTAGTCCCATACTGCTTATTGCAGTTCCATTTCAGTAATATTTTGATTCATTGTCATTTACCACAAAGTCAGACACTGACTTTTGTGGAAGATATAGCAGAGATGACAGGAGGCCTGTGCACACTGCAAGGCCATGATAGTTCAAATTAACATGCCTTTATTTGACCCAGTGTTTGCATTTCTCTCACCCTCCGCAATTCACCTATCAACTTGACTAAAAACACTTAGGAAAGCCATGAATAGGGAAGAAAGATGGTTAGAAGGAGCAACAGAAATAAGAGCTAGGAGAAATGTAAATTTATGGCTTCACAGTTGTACTACTCGGGAACTCCAGGAAAGCAGAGAAGATGCTGAAGTAAGCATATGAAGCGGAAGAAACTATATTAATTAAGGTAACAAGGATAAAGGGAGTTGTTCTGCTCGATAGAGGGGAAAAAAAAAAGGCTCTGAAATAAAGCATGTAGAAAATGTCATTAGTTTCTCAGCAATTAGGAAAAAAAGTAGAAATTAGCAAATGAGGGGATTAAACTCTCAAGATAAATGAAAAAAGCGTATGCAACCAGAAAGTAAACACAGCTAATATATTGAACTATTGAACATATTGTTCCAAACATTTTTCATCCTCTGTTCTCCCTGTACAGTAATTTCATATAAAAATAGAATGCATCATCCTCTTAAACACTGACATACCTTCTCATTTGTAATAAAAGCAAATAATCCACTATCAGAATTAAAAAACCCTCACATTACCTACTGGTGAGGTGGCTCAGCTGTGGCAGGTTGGTCACCCTGAGTTTGTTTAGTCTTTGTCAATGCAAATAGCAAAACCACTTTTTTTTTTGTTTTAATCTGACTTGTGACACCTGCTTACTTATTTATAGATGATGAAGTTCTCACAGAAAGCCACAGTCAGTGCTCTCTTAATCTTTCAGTTGGCAAAGTGCTGTTTACCTTGCATGAGCTCAGCATTCCTTGTTTCCATAAGCAGTTTAATTAGGATGCATGTTCACCCAACACAAGAAATGAATGGCGTGGTAAATAATGGTTGGTAGAGCAGTCTGAAGCATTTCATTATCAGTGACTTATTATAATTATAGTAATTAAAAAAGATAAAAGGTCATGCAGGACAGTAACATACAACAGGGGTTTGCTGCTCACCAGATAATTTGCTTCGAGATTGATGTTGCCACATCGTTCACAATCACATCAATCATCTGAGAAAAAAGCTCCTTGTGTATCAGCCCTAAAATGATCCAGTTATCATTTTTTAACTCAGGTCATTTGAGATTATTCAAATGGAATTTTCAATTTCAGTACTTGCATTTAACTGGCCTGTGGTTTCACCTACTCTGGTGAACTCTGGCAGCATAAAGCTGCAGCAGCCATCTATTCCATTTTTAAACAATCTGCTGGATCCTGGGACAAGTAGGTGTGCTGTGAGAATAACAGCAAAAATGACAGTGGTATAGAAAAGAAATCATGCCTCTAAGGAATTTACATCATCACTGGTTTGCTATCTCATCACTTGGCACTGCTATGGCATGCCTTCCAAAAGAAATTATGTTTTCCTCACGTGTCGAAGCTTTTCCTAAAACTCTGAAGTTAAAGATGCCCTCAAGGCAGCAGAGCTAGGTGAGGCAAGCTCTGAAAGTTTGAAATTTCTAGAAAATTTAAAAATTTAGCTTGGTATTAAGTGCCTTCTTCACTGCATTTCATATGTAAAGCTCTTATAAGGTTCATTCTCACAGCAACATTCAAACTGTTTTCAGATACACATATGGCAACTCATATCTATTTACCCAAAAAGCAATCACATTATGTATTTCCACTTATTATTTACTGAAAGTAGTGATGGATTTCTTTATTTATTGATTATAATTCCTTAGTAAAATTTAAAACTGGTAACATACCAAGCATATCCTTTGCACAACTCACTGACTTCAGTGTTATACCAAAACCTTTAATTCCAAAAGGCCTGCAGAACCTTACAGAGATAAATCTAACTATCATATTATTTCTTGACCACATTCTTGGCTATTTGTTGGAATTGGCCTGCCTTTTTTGCTTCCCAAGCACTCCAAAATAAGCTCAGAGAATTCTTAGAACACCAGACAAAAGTTTCTCAACTCTATTTTTTGTTTAACACGTTTCGGAAAATGTAGTCCTTGTAAGAGTTTCTTGGAAGCACATCTGCTATTAATTATATCCACTAAAGCTACTACTGGCATGAAAAAATACAGGCCACCATGTGGATAGAAAAGGGAAACTGCCATTTAAACAATGGAACACAGTACACTGAAGGGGTGGATGAACTGACTGTGAGAAGGGTGCCTTGGCATTTACTGCTTTGCAAAAACAATCCCATTGAAGGGGGAGTCATCATGATCAACTACATTTGCCTTGTAGCCACAGAATCTGCCAGTTAGTTCATACAGAGAATGATGTATTTGCCAAATGACATCACCATTGGGTTAATCTAATCACAGAGAAAGGGCTTGATCAGCCTCAACTGGACCCTGATCCACCTGACTGCAAGTATAGCTTGTAGTGGTGATTTTCTCAGTAGAGACTTCGCTAGTTTCTTAGGGCTGAACTCTCAGCTGTAATCTCAGTAATCTCTGTAAGTGAGCAAAGGCTATGATACATCAAACAGGACTAACATGTAGCTGGGACAGGGCAAATATTGCCAGACCTTGATGTTGCAGAACGTATCAGTTATTGTCAAATCTCCTTGGGCACTTTCACAAACAAAGAATGAGATAAGAAATCCTGAAATCATTTTATTGTGGTTCTCCCTGTCCTATGGATAGCATGACCTTCCAAACAGCCAAACAACACATATTTTAGATTTGGCACAGTTTGAAAGCCAGGAAGCTTTGCATTACAATGACATCTGTGATCAGAATGATGTTCATTTCTTTGTGCCAGCTGTATTTGCTTGACTTTTTTAACTTCTTAAAACATGTCAAAAATAGCTGATGTCACTGAGGCATCTGTACCAACTGAGACAACAGGACTAATTCACAGAATGAATTTGAGATAGTGGGAGGTGTCACATTGCACATCTTGACAGAGGCTTTATTCATTACATTTAACTAGATATTCCAAACTTGATAGAATTATTAAGAACCTAAATCTTGAAATTACCCATAGCTCTGCGGAAATGAATCAGCTTATTAATGCAAACATATAATAGAATGTGAGCTAAGACAGAGAAATATCAAAACTCTAAAAGCCAATAGAGAGCCAAAGGGTGACCTTGCTCACAAGATGCTGCCTGCAATCCATGTTCCAGGTTCAGTTCCTGCCTCGACTTCATATTTTCTATGTGGGTACTGCCTGTGCCTTGCTTGCCTATTAAGGAGACAGTACATCTGCATTAAAGCTTGCCTCCCAACAAAAGCATGTCAAACAATTAACAGTAGCATTCTGCACTTAACAGAAAAGTCAGCGCTGCACAATGCAAATAATGAGCAACCACCTACTCACAACATAGGCCGTATTTCTGTAATGACAGGCATCTTTTCTTTCTGAATGTATTTGCACTGCCCAGAGCCTTGAGGCATGTATATTTTTTATATA
>JASSUY010027439.1:0-13533 GCA_032466535.1 Forpus xanthops | reverse complement strand
TGCCCATGGCAGGGGGGTTGGAACTAGATGATCTTAAGGTCCTTTCCAACCCTAACTATTCTATGATTCTATGATGTTAGGATACATGTTAGGTGAGGGAGATTGTTGAAAATCTTGCCAAAGTTGAAGTAAATGATACTTACTGCTCTTCTCCCACCCCAGATCTCTGATTAGAGGAATATACCTTACATGGTACAGTTGCTTAGATTTATTTTTAACTACAAATTTTCCTCAAATGTATCAAGTAGTTTGAAATACTGTTTTTCCATTAGATTCCCACCTGCAAACTAAGGAATGTTTACTAAGAAATTCTTTAAGTACTTAATGCTCAGCCTTTTTTAAGGGAAGGCAGGAAGTAATAGTGAAATGTATATTGAGGAAATTCAGGTGAAGGGAAAATAAAATGTATTCCTTCCTGATGTTGCTCTTTCTGCTTCTCTAACATTTTTTCCCCCCACAGCAAAAATAATAACATATTTCTATGTGCTTTGTAATTTTACTCCTACTTACCTTCTGCTCAGCAGCAAAAAGAAGAACAATTATGTAACTTAAAAAGGAGAAAGGCTAAAACAAAATGTAATTTGTAGACTGTTACTGAGCCCCTTCAAAATTTTTACCTGAAACTTTTGGAAAGCAAATATTATCTAGAACATCGTATAGTTTTCTCTGTGATATACAGTTTCCCAAATAACTGTATACAAAATGGAAATTGATTTGATTGGCTGAATCAACTGACGTCACTTTTTTTTTCCAAACCACACACCTTGAAGCAACTTCACATCTGGAGCAGCAACCAAATGATCCATGTAGTAGTAATGTAGGGGTAATATTAGAAAGAAGATAAATGGAAAGCTTGTATTAATCCCTGTTAAATGCCATCAACAATGGCAGTTAAAATGTTTTCATATGCAGAAGTGTGATACCTTTTCTCACTTAAAGTGCATTTTTTTTAGAATTAAATTGCATTATGAGATCAATGCACTTTTCAGAGTTGGCGCTTATAATGGTGAACACTTAGATTTTAACTTTAGGATTTGAGAGGTGTTTAAATTAAGAAAATAAATCCCCATCCAAACAATGAAGAAATGTTAAATTCTTACTAAACTATGAAGTCATTAGAGGATGAACATGTCTCCTTCCAAGAGGTTTTATGTGTTGTCTCATGAATTATGCTTAGAAAAGTATAATGTACTGTGACTTGTATACGTGACTGTGTATGTATGGCCAGTCTTTCAATGGCATTTAAAACCCTCAGAGAGAGATCTACTCAAGTTTTAAAAAACAATGTAAAGTTGGATATCAACCTATTGTGAAATCAGCAGCATGTGCACCTAATCTGTATGAATATTTTTACTTCCAGCTTTTAAGTACCTAAATATCTTTGAAGATATGACTCCTACTTTTTATCTCTTTAGTAAGATATATTTGGTTTAAAGCTGGGCTAACGAAGTGAAATTTTATTGCCTCTAGTAACACAGAGGTCAGATTAGATGATTGTTCTGGCTGCAAAAATCCATCAGCCCTTGAATGAGGAAGCCGAAGTAAGTCATGGTCTGTGGTTTCAGGCTTTTCTCTTTATTCCCATATTCGCATGTTTTCTCTGTGTCCTTTATGCTAGGACATGCTTTTCTTTCTTTTTTTTTTTTTTTTTTTTTTAATACATATAAATCACAGGACAAGAGCCATCAGAGATGACAAAGATCTACTTAATCATCTCTCCACTCCTTGCCAAATAGAGTACAGTTTAAAAATAGATGATATCTCAGATATGATAGCTGATAGCTGAATAATACTACACTTAGCCTAAGGACCTATATTGTTTAGTAAGTAATTTCTAGCTTCTACCACAATCTATTTTAATCTACAATATTATTCTTTCCCTGGAGAAATGCCCTCTAAACCTCCTTGCTAGACATTCTTAACCATAACAATTCCCATTCCATCAAACCAGCCCATTTAAAAGGAAAAGTTAGTTCAGTTCTGGAGGATTATTATAGCAGTCACATCCACAAAGATTTATAAATTCAGTTGTTTTTTTATCTCCAGGTCCTCCTGGACTCTTAGCTCCTCAATTAATAATCTTTTCATTATAGAGGTTACACTTGAATAAAAAAACAAAGGTGCAATTCTCCCACAAATAATTAGTTCACACTGTCTCGTTATATTTAGCTGTTACATTCTGAGACTATACAAACCTTTTGGAGCAGTGCATCCTCATCTACCATCAACAGGAAAGGGGTTGAATCACAGTAACAATAGAAAAAGACTTGTGGAAAACACTATTGTCTTGGGTTCAGCAGCAGCAGTCGGATTTCCCCTTTAAGTAGTAGCTGGTGCAGCACTGTGTTTTAGATTTTTTGCTTGGGAACAGTGCTGATAGCACCAGTGCTTATAGTTATGGCTTGGAGTGTTTAGTCTGGCCAAGGACTTTCTGAGTTTCATGCTCTGCCAGGGAGGAGGGGAGGCTGGAAGAAGCCGAGTGGAAGCAGAGACAGGGCGCCTGACACAAACTGTCCAAAGAGGTATTCCATACCACAGCACGTCATGTCCAGGATGTAGAAATGGAGAGGGCAGAGACCCGAAAAGATGGTGGTGCAGGGAGGGTGCACGGCGTGGCCACAATTTGGTATGAGGTGATGGGGTGCACTGCGTAGCCAAGCTTGGTATCAGGTGATGGGGGGGCACTGCGTGGCGTGGCTAGGTATCAGGTGAAGATCTGTTGTATTCTCTTTCCTTGTATTTCTCTTGTATTATTATTGGTGGTAGCAGTAGTAATTTATGTTATACCTTACTTACTAAACTGTTATCTCAACCTGTGAGAGTTGCATTCTTTTGATTCTCCTCCCCATCCCCCCTAATTGGGGAAGACAGAAGGGGGAGTGAGGGAGCACAACTGTTTGAGGGCCCCAAACCACGACAACTGTCCACCAAAAAACATTCCCCAAATCTTCCATATTAGAAAGTAGAAGTCCAGAAAGCACAAACAAACCCAGAAATCCAATGTATTCATACATGAATTTCTAAGAAATTACAAACTACTCTTAGATTTTCACAAATAGGATAAATCTTACCAGTCTTATTACTAGAAAAGACAGTGGTAACAAACATCTTTCATTCAAATATCAAGAGGAAATACTTATATAGAAGTATTTCTCCCCTGGAAAGGATTCAGAATAGGATTCATGAGAAAAATGTTCATTTGATGTTAGAAAGATCCAGCAATGATTCACCAATACCATGTCTAGAAAGTATGACTACTGTGTATAGGTATACACTGTACACACATAGGTCATATAATCATAGAATCATAGAAGAGTTAGGGTTGGAAAGGAACTTAAGATCATCTAGTTTCAGACCTCCTGCCAGGGGCAGGGACACCTCCCACTAAATCGTGCCATCCAAGGCTATGGCCGACCTGACCTTGAACACCACCAGCAATGAAGCATTCACAACTTCCCTGGGAAACCCATTCCAGTGCCTCACCACCCTTACACTAAAGAATTTCTTCCTCAGATCCAATCTAAACTTCCTCTCTTTAAGTTTGAACCCATTACCCCTTGTCCTCTCACTACAGTCCCCATGAAGAGTCCCTCCCCAGCATCCCTATGGGCCCCCTTCAGATACTGGAAGGCTGTTATGAGGTCTCCACGCAGCCTTCTCTTCCCCAGACTGAACAGCTCCAACTTTCTCATCCTATCTTCCTGCGGTCCACACATGTCATTATAAATATATATACAAAATTATTCTGGAAACTTTGAGAGCATTCTGTATCAACAGAAAGGTCAAAGAGATTTAAATAGTCTGAGCTGCTGCCTTCTATTTTAGCTAATCTCTGCAGAGACACTCAGACTGAACCCAGCATGCCTGGGGCACAGGTAGTCAAGTCTAATTCCAGCTGTGGGGCTCCTTTGACTTTAGCAGACAGACTCCCTAGAGATGCCTCCCAACATCAACCAGTACTTCTTGGATCTGTGCATCCAGGGTAGATAAAACCAGAAAACTAGGTCTGCCCTTCACCTTTGCAACAAGACAAGGTGAGACAAAGGGGGTTTACAAAATTACAGAATGAAAATATAAACCTTTAGAAATCGATTTTAAGTAATGTTAAGTTTGATGGCTTTGTAACAATAGTAATGGAAAATTACTGAGATGCAGCTAGAGAACATGCTGAGAATCCTTGTGCAAGATAAACTGCTGCAGTTGATGTAGTTTAGGCCTTTATGACCTTAGTACAAAATGAGTGTAAGAAAAACAGGCTACAAGAACAGGACATAAAGGTAGGGAGCATCTGGAAAGGCAGGGGTCCAGGATGGGCTGCATTTTAACTGATAAGTAGGAGGACAGGACAATTGTTATGTCTGTGGTGTTAACAAACTGATTAAGCTGGTAAAAGCATCTACTGCACATACTTCAAAGGCTGCCAGCAATGATGAAGATTGTTGGAAGAAGTAAACGACCCCAGAGACCCCCACCACGTTTTTTGTACGCATGCAAGGAACTTTCGGGAAAATGATGTAATCCATATTTAGTCTCATGAATATGCTTGTGTGTTTGGTAGCTATACAAGGACTGCTTGTGTAGCAATAAGTGGATGCACGTTAGGAGGAGTTATCCCCTGTGTCTCCCGGCGCCATAATAAAGAATACCTGCTTGTGAACTAGAAAACTTCGTTGGCAAGTTTGTTCCTGGAGTTTTCTCTGAATCAAAGGGGAAGCCCTCTGAACCACAGGCACTTTGACTGTATTGCTGGTACACAAACCTCCAGTCCAGAAAAAAAGCAGCAGCTAAAAATGTGCTTCTTTGCACAACAGACAACTTCTCCACTGATTTAGTACAGAAAATGCAATATTTTAATATTTATTTTCTTTTATGCAATTAGTTTTTGTGTTAACTTTCAACATCACTGATTGTAGACATCATGCCTTTCATTTCTTAATTGTTTATGCTGTGAAGTGTTTAGACAGAAAGCAATAGGTCATGCTTTCTGTCATACTGAAGAATAAATTAACTTATTTTACTGTAAACCCCACAAATCTAAGGATTAACTTTCCCATTCACTCAACCAAAAATAACATTCTGACTCTTCTCAAGCAAAGTGAATAGATCAAAATACCTCCCCGGTATCTAACACAAAAAGAAATAAACCAACAATTTTTTGGTTATGCTGTTGTTTTGTTTTTTTTTTGTGTGTGTGTGTTTTATTTTCCCAGTATAATTTTTACTGTTCACATCCAGCTCAGTTTCTCTCTGTTTATTACCCAAATCAAACCTTCTGTTGGTAACTCTTGGTCAAATTTTACAGCTTCTCACACATGACTATTTAATTTATTTAAGACTGGGAAGGAACTGACCAACACTGGTGGGCAGAAGTTTTGTTTTAAATAACTGAATTCAAACATGCTGCACAACACTAACCATACATAGAATCACAGAATCATAGAATAGTTAGGGTTGGAAAGGACCTTAAGATCACCTAGTTCCAACCCTCCTGTCATAGGCAGGGACACCTCCTGCTAAAGCATGTCACCCAAGGCTATGTTCAACCTGGCCTTGAACACTGGCAGTGACAGAGCATTCACAACTTCCCTGGGCAACCCATTCCAGTGCCTCATCACCCCAATCTCCTCACCATATCATTACAGATTAATTTTAGTTGACTTGGCCATGCTGAGTTTTCTTGCAAAATCATTTCAAGGGGCAGTGACCCACTACTTCTATTCACTAAAAAGACTAAAGCTTTCCACTTAGATGAGGATAATATAATTAGCAGATGTATTAATGATATTTCTTGTAATTTCTGGTGGGCTCCGCTGGTTTATGTACAGAAAAACAGCATTTTGCATGCAAATGTTTCAGTTCATAAGTAATAAGGAATAGCTCAGGGGTTTGTGAGAAATGATACAGATTTTCAGTGCCCCAACTTCTTAAGAAGTATTTGAATGCAAGAGAGGCTCTAAATGATTTTTCTTTCTTTTCAAATGAGGATGTGTAGATAAGAATTTTTCAGCAAACAATAAATGGAGCAACAGTAACTGTTGCCAAATAACTATAAGAAGAAAACAGAGGAGCTGAAGAAAAGAAATTTAAATCCTCCTGGTGAACTGCGTTTACTTTTTCAGAGGAGAGGTCTGAGTACTCTGATAAACAAAAGTAAAGCAGAGAGACTAAATATGTCTTTTCCTTTCATAGAGACTTAAAAAATAAGGTGAGGAAGCAGGCAGGAACGTGTTTGACCTCAAATGCATTTCCCTAAGGGTGGCATCTGACCCCTTGTGTTATTCCTGGGGTTAGAAAGAAGCCTGAAAATGCAATATCATCTGGCATAAATAGAAGGAAACTGTCCTTGTGCTGTATGGGGCTTGAAGCTGACAGAGCCACTGTTCTGTTGTGACAGAAATAGATCTGTAGACTTTCAGAGCTGAAAATGATACCGCAGTTCCTTTTGGCTAAAAGTAATCCCAATAGGCTTCTCACAGATTTACCTTCATCTTTGTGAAGAAGGTGACCCCTCCTTAAGCAGAGACCAGAGTATGATCTAAAGCAATAGAAAAGTGGAAGTGTGCTGAAATGCTTATAGGAACAATGAAATCTGAAGATTTATCTGAGTGAATCCCCTGGCTTTTATGAGTCAAATTTGTCAGTCAATTTTTGTAAAGTCTGTTGAAATTCTCTGGTTGCACAGGCCATATTACTCTTTGTTAAGCAACATGGAAACATTGGGTCTGCACACATGTTGTCCCTGTGCATGTGTGTGTGTACATAACTTACTCAACATGGGAATGTATGTCCAGATAGGCAAAGCAAAATAACAGATTGTAAACGGTTGGAAGTCAGTTGAAGTAAATGGCTCTGGAAATTTCTCTAGGTGCCAGCCTGATATAATAACCTTCCCCTGCTTTCTTTTTTGTATCCCACTTTTATCTTTTCATCAAGAAAAATGCAGTCATTTCTACAAAGGGAATATAACATCCTCAAAATAATGCACTGAATGCTGAATACCCACTGAAAACTCCAAGTGATGATGCTGCTGATCTTCACATATAGTAATTTGTATTCTTATCCTACAGATACATGTACTAGTTTGGACTGCCTGACAAGATGAATCTACCGCAAAAACAAGCCCTCAAGGTGCAACACCAGCCCAATTATACTTAATCACTTATACTTCTTGATCACTTTAGCTAATGTTCTCTTTCCTGGAGATTAAATTCTGCTTCTGCTTTGATTTGAGACACTGAAAGACCACTTCTTATACTGAGTACTTTAAAGTTGAGGGAGCTCATTTAAATGTTCAGGGTTTTTTGGTGTGGCTTTTTTGTTTGTTTGTGGTTCTTTTCCCCTATTCTATGTGTTCTTAAAGTTTATCTTTTTGGATCCAAGAAGTTTCTGACCTACATGCAGAAATTTAATGCTCACACTTGAGAAGAAAAAAAATAAATAAATAAACAGCCTAGGGAGAAACTTACTTTCACGGGATATGTTAGTCATTGCTTCATGTATTATTATTATAGAGAGTATTTTCTAACTAAATGGTAGGGGGAAAACATAGACAATAATAGCCACCCAGCCTTGTCCTGTCAAAAGCAATTTTACATTTCTTGATATGTGGTTGTTTCGTATAGGGTAGCATGCTTTGTTTTAAGGTTAAAATTTGTATAAGTTAGATTAATGAAAAATTCCACAAAACAAATTTTGTTTTCCCCAGGCTAACTACTCTGAGCTCCTAAATGTATATTATTTCCTTATTAGAAAAATAGCAAATGTTTTATGTTATTTCTTTTGGTGCAAAATATGATTCTGTCATTAAGTTGATGAGAAACACCAGGTGTAGGTAGTTTTGGTTTATTATTTCATTGTTCCTGATGATTGTGACAGAATGTGCTATGTATGGGCCCTGGGTAGGGAATACCTTGTTGGATTTAATTAATCCCTGTTTATTTAACTGCTTGTGACAAAAAAAAAAAACAGCGTAGGTGGCTTGCAAACAATCAGCTAGAATAAAACATTTTGTATTTTGTCATTGCAACAAGAACCTCAGCCCTGCCATAGGTAGTGAAACCCCACTGCTCATGCAGAGCTGTGCCTCTGTCAAGGTAGCTGGCTGCATATAGTACTCAAAAACCCCACAATTTTCACAGAGGTACACTAAAATCTGGGCCTTCTAAGGCATAAGGACTTCAAGCGTAAGCAACACCTGGGCTTCATGAACCTAAACTGTTTCATGCAATTACATGTGCGTGCACATTGCTTTCAAAATCCCCAGAGCCAATAGTCTGGTTTGTTTGAGGTTTTATCCCTTTTTATTTTTCACCATAGTTATAAGAGGAGATAGTACTATATCCTTCTAATAGGTAGACCACTTTCCTTGAAACTATAGCATTAGTTCCCTCCTCTGTCTTGTGGGATAAAATCTCACATTTGTTTTCTAGCCTGGAGAATACCCTAAACAACCTAGTGGTGAGCTCTTGTGGACAAGGAAAGTGCTAAGCATATATTGAACTGTTATAACTCAGGGTCCCAGATCCCTATTCCCCAAGTGCCCACACTTCTCAAACATTAATTTTCTTCTGAGCAAATGTTTGGTTTTTTTCTTTTTTCTTTTCCTTTTTCTTGTGAAATGTCTCATGCTCTCCAAAACAAAACTCAGCTGCCTCTCTGAATATTGTTTGATCCAGTGCCTACCCCCAGGAGGTGGGAAAGGCAAGACTGTATCTGACAAAATGCTCTCACTCTCTGCTGTAGTCTTTCAGTGCAATCACAGCAAGCTTTATATGTTCAATGTCCTCTGCTCATGCTCTATATACATCTGTAATTTCATAATGTTAAAAGTATGACCATAGTCAAGTGCAACATTGCCCTCACTCATTTCAGATACATATGACTAAATCTCTCATCCAGAACCTTGTACAGGCACTTCTGCACTCTTACAGAGGCACACACACTCACATACACAGTACTATTTTGGAGTTGCAAGAGCGCTACATGTGGGACAGAGGAGTCCCAAAGCTAAGCACAGCGTAGCATAGAATTAACTGGTCTTTTCTAGAGGATGACACCCTTGAACATAAACATAAATACAGTGTGAACATGAACCATTTGTAACTGCTTGGTCTGAGTGCTAGTGATAATGCCTGGAGAGGGCACACTCTAGGGTTTCAGGCGTAAATTCATTTCCTCCTCACAAAATTGTTTCACTCCAGAATAATTCAGGGGGAACCAGTGTGAATGACTCCTAGGAAGACAAAATTAAGAGATACAGATGTGATGCGATTGAGCAGCTTTGGTGGATACCTGACATCCAACCACAGTCAACAAACCACACTTGCAGACAAATTCACTGCTATGGAAAGCAACAGAGAGAAGGTAGGTGAATTTAGCTGATAGATTGCATAGTCCTATGTGATATTGAGATGAGTATGATTTAAAGAAAATGGTGAGGTTTGGAAGGGCTACTGTACCCTCATCTGCAAATATTCTTGTGTGAGAGTGATTTGCTTATTGATTTTAGAGCAAAGAAGGATATGTCTGAATATTTGGTAGACAGATCACAACACTTAGTATTTAGTAAACAGACCATAAGTGTTTTTCATTGTTTCATTCAGACCAATTCTGGAAATGAAACATGAGGGTTTTTTTTGTTCAGCTGAGGCCAAGGTTTAAACAAAACAAAATTTCCTTCTCCCAGTCACTATTACCAGCTTTGTGTAGGAGGGTATAAAGACCTCACTTTGGAGACCTCTGTTCTATTGTTCTGTGCATAAACAGATCCATTCTGACTCTGAAGTCTACATTTTTTAGATTGTACTATAATTTAATAACAAAGAACTGTGTAATCATTCTTAGAGTGTCTAGAGGATGACTTTTACATTCTGAACAACAAAATTTTACCAAATGATTTGGCTCATTGTAATCATATTGCCAGAAGTAAATTAATGTTGCCTAAAATGATAACTTCTTTATTACAATTCTCATAGCAAAATAAGCATTTTTTTAGATATCTCAAAGAAAATCTATTAATAAATTTGCATTTGCAATAAAAGGAATTCATGAATATGTCTGCTGTCTGATTGCTGCCTGCTGCCCAATCACTGAAAATGTTCAAGTTCAAGTTGGATGGTACTTTGAGCAGCCTCATCTACTGAAAGATGTCCTGCCTATGGCAGTAGGGTTGGACTAGCTGGTCTTTAAAGGTCTCTTCCAACCCAGCTCATTCTATGATCTGTGCTCTTATTTGTCTTAGAAGATTACTTTCAGAGAAACTTGAGTTAATTGTATTGCTTAAAATTTTTAAAACAGTAATGTTGTGTGCATTATTAAGAAAAAATAATAGGAATTAGGTGCTGTAAGCAAATTATATGAATGCAATGCAGTTTGGTGGTGATGAGTTAATTGAACCAAAGGGCTCATCCAGTTAACAGGTTCAGTGTCAGCTTTTGTTACATTGTATTATCAGGCGGGAACTATATGAAAGCTGCTGAAAAAAACAGAGTGAAATACACTGAAAAAAATATTGCATAATTTTCCTGCAGTAAGCACAGTAGTACAACTTCTATTGCAATAGGCAGATGGAGGCTCCATATGGCTGTTACTAGTTTATTCTCCTGTTCCCAACATGAGCATAGAAATGCTAGACTTCTGAGAAAGGGCAGAAAGTATTCATAGTTTCTGCTTTGTTAGTTCCTGAAAAAGAAGACTGGGATCCACAGAGACCCTGTTGGCAAAGGTTTCCTAGAAGCATTAAATCAGTACATTGTCTCACAGCCTTTTTCTTTTCTTCACAATTTGAAACTCAGAGCTTCCATTTTGCAGGGATATTTTAGTATTGTGATATTTGTTTGCAGCCAATCTGGAATTAAGTCACGCATATTTTGTGTATGCTAAAGCCTTTTTAAAATCCATTTTTTGGTTACAATCTTTGCTATTAGAAGTTTCTTAGGTTCAAGGTACGTGATTTTTATGTTGTTTTTTTTTTTTTGGGGGGGGTGTTCTTTTTTAATGCAATCAGCTATTTTGGTTGCTTTCTGCATTGTATTCAGCTGCTGCTGTTTTGGACTTAGTAAACTATATTGATTTGTTTTCTAGGTCCAACAGTAACCATTTTATATCATAATCAAAGAAGCTGAAGCTTGGTACATACTATATTGCAGAGATACTTAGATGTGCTAGACATATTCCCTCAGCATATAGTATGCACATGAACAAATGAAAGATCATTTTGAAACAGTCCATACGAGATGCTAAGTATCTATAATGTTAAGTAAGACACTGCAGGTGATCAGTCATACTTTCATAAGGATTTAAAGCTATCCTGGATTCAGCAGCAGCAGTCATTTTTTTTCTCCTTTGTAGTAGCTGGTACAGTGCTGTGTTTTCAACTTTCAGCCTGGGAACAGCGCTGATAACACCGATGTTTATAGTTACAGTTTAGAATGTTTTGGTCTGACCAAGGACTTTCTGAGTCTCATGCTCTGCCAGGGAGGAAGGGAAGCCAAGAGGAAGTAGAAACAGTGCACCTGGCCCAAACTGACCAAAGAGGTATTCTATACCACAGTACGTCATGCCAAGGATGTAAAATTGCAGACAGGAACCTGGAGGAGTTCAGTTCATGGTTTGGTCGTCAAGTGGTGATCAGTTATGTCCTCTTCCCTTGTATTTTCCCTGGTAATCGTTGTTATTGGTGGTAGCAGCAGTGGTTTGTGTTATACCTTAGTCACTGGACTGTTCTTATCTCAACACATGGGAGTTACATTCTTTCAGTTCTTCTCCCCATTTCCCTCCCCCGAAGTGGGGGGGAAGAAGGTGGGAGGAGTGAGTGGGTGGGCAGAGTAATTTGCAGCCTAAACCACGACATAATCCAAAAATGCTTAGTTGTCATCAGCTTTTCATGATCACCACAGAAACCCATTAAGAATGTTTAGCGGCAGTTATGAAGTGAATGATTAATATCTGTGTACAGTTAATAGAGAACAGAAGGGAAGCTGGAAAAAATGTGGGTTTAAAGTGAAAACAGTAGGGTGAATGGTTAGTTGACCTTTATGTTTCAAGTTTTTTTACTTGTTCTACTTAGACAAATGAATTTATGTCATAGTTAAGTGTAGATCAGATTGAAGCAGATTTGTTGTTTGCTTGGGTTTTTTTTTTTAAGGAAAGTTAATTAACCAGAACACTGGTTATAATCTGATAGTGAGATGATAGAAAGTCACTACAAAATAAAAACTTTAAAAAAGATGATTTCTAAAACAAAAGGTAAATTCTCTTCTTTTGACCAAGTCATTTTCTATGATGAGACAATATCAAGAAAAACCAAACCTTCCAGAGCTAAAGTAGAAATAGATTTTAGGGAATAATTTTGCAATGGGAAACAGTTAAACAAGGACTGCCCAATTTGTTCCATTCTTTCCCATGCTGGGCATAAAATCAGATTTGCCCAGAGATCCTGTGTGTGCATGGGATCAGCTGCATTTTTAATTGATGAGTATAGACATTCCAAAAAAAGTATTTGGTATTTCCTGAATTCATATGTAATTAACTAGATAATTAACAACATTGGTGCTGTGCAGTAACAGCACACTGTGTAACACATGGAACATGTGCTTAAAAAGGTAAATATGTGTATCTACACATTTGGTCAAAAAACTTATTTTTTAATGAAAAAGAAAGGGATATAAATAACAGGTTTCACCAAGATTAAACAATACTTATAGAAATATAGAATCATAGAATAGTTAGGGTTGGAAAGGACCTTAAGATCAGCTAGTTCTAAACCCTCTGCCAGGAACAGGGACACCTCCCACTAACCCATGCCACTCAAGGCTCTGTTCAACACAGCCTTGAACACTGCCAGCAATGGAGCATTCACAACTTCCCCGGGAAACCCATTCCAGTGCCTCACCACCCTTACAGTAAAGAATTTCTTCCTCGGATCCAATCTAAACTTTCCCTGTTTAAGTTTGAACCCGTTACCCCTTGTCCTTTCATTACAGTTCCTCATGAAGAGTCCCTCCCCAGCATCCCTGTAGGCCCCCTTCAGCTATTGGAAGGCTGCTATGAGGTCTCCATGCAGCCTTCTCTTCTCCAGACTGAACAACCCCAACTTTCTCATCCTGCCTTCGTAGGGGAGGTGCTCCAGTCACCTGATCATCCTCGTGGCCCTCCTCTGGACTTGTTCCAACAGTTCCATGTCCTTTTTATGTTGAGGGTATTGCACAAAATACTCCAAGTGAAGTCTCATGAGAGCAGAATAGAGGGGCAGGATCACCTCCCTCGATCTACTGGTCACATTCCTCTTGATGCTGCCCAGGATGCAGTTGGCTTTCTGGGCTGCAAGCACACACTGCCAGCTCATGTTCATTTTCTCATCAACCAACACCTCCAAGTCCTTCTCCTCAGGGCTGCTCTGAATCTCTTCTCCACCCAACCTGTAGCTGTGCCTGGGATTGCTCCAACCCAGGTGAAAGACCTTGCACTTGGCATGGTTAAACTTCATCAGGTTGGCATCAGCCCACCTCACAAGCATGTCAAGGTCCCTCTGGA
>JASSUY010027438.1:0-25747 GCA_032466535.1 Forpus xanthops | reverse complement strand
CTTTCTCCATGCACAATTAGGCTGTTTTTTTTTTTTTTGTTTTTGTTTTGTTGGTTTTTTTAAGGAAAAAAAAACAAACAAACAAAAAAAAAAACCAAACAAAACAGCCACGGTACAATGCTAACATTTATGAGTGATGCATGATTGGTGATCCCCTAAAGGCAGTGAGAGAGAAAATTACCTCCTTCCTGCATTTAAGGACATTATTAGAAGGCTCAATGTGTTCAAAACTCAGGAAATTATGTTAAGAAGACTGATTCAGGCTTTAAAAAAAATCAGTATAAATTATTTACTCAGCAGTTCAAGGATAAGATTTCTTTTAATGCACTGTACAAGAAGAATTATTTGACTCACTGTTAGATGGTACTTTTAAAAACTGTCGCATCATTTGTGATTTACTTTCACAGGTACTATTCTCTCTAAATGGACTGCCATCTGCAACCAATGCAAATTAATATTACATTTAAATGCTGTATATGTCTTAGTACCACAATGTGAGAACTAAGATCCTTCTCTCAGTGGTTAACATAATATGCTGGGGAAGAACAGGATGAGCTAACACCATGCAGAGCATCAGTGTTTTCTCCTTTCTGCAGTTTGTGAGACCGAGTCACTGCCAACTAGCAATGTAGACTTCTGCTTCTAGGGAGAAGAAGGAAAATGGTAACACACTAAACAGATCTAAGGATGCTTCTTTTCTTTTTTCTTTTTTGTTACTTGCATCCTCTGTCATTAACTGTCTAGTGATAATCTTGTCACAGTCCTACTGGGGCATGCATGGCAGCTCCTTTTTACTAGTTTCAGAAGGAAGCAAGACTTACACAAAGTCCCTCTCTGTATCTGTTTGATCTGTGCCTGATGATTGTAGAAGTTTTCTGAATGATCCAAAATTTGGAAGAAGTAGTTTCCTGAAAGTTATTATGTTTTACAAAATTTCCAGGGGTGCAGAGAAGAGGCAGCTTCAGCAGCCTTGTTAAGGGGGTGCCCTCTGTAACATGAACTCTACCCTTAGGAAGCACAGGAGAGGCTGTATGGGAGAGTCTATATGCTTCAAGCACTGCAAATGGGAAGAATATCAGCTGGAACGGACACTGTGTAAGGTGTCAGTGAATCCTGCCATGGGAGATGTTTTTAGGAAGTCAGGTTTTGTTGCTCCTGTGACTTAGAATTTTAAAATCTGTCTATGCTGACCTGAGCTGAACAAAACACAAGTTCTTAATTCCAAAGGTGTCATGTTTTATTACAGCCTTTAAAATGGGGGGACATTTAACTGCCTACAAAATACATTTTGTCTCAGCTTCTAACCCAAATCCCCTATGGAAGTGGTCTCCAAGTGTGACACTAAATATCCCTTATTTTACCATTCATGCATGTTAAGCTTAAGAAAGCCTGCATGTTGAAACCATAGATATCTTTTCTATTGAAGTGGATTGCAGTGGGCTTGTAACATGTCTCTGATCACAATATCTTAATGTAAGTTTCTAGATGTTCTTCTTGGGGTATGGGTACAATTTTGAGGTTCTTTTTTTATTATTCAAATAATCCCTGCCCATGGCAGGGCAGTTGGAATTAGATTATCTTCAAGGTCCTTTCCAACCCAAACTATTCTATGATGATAAAGTAGGGGACAAAAAATATTTTTCACCTGCCTCCAGACAGGAAGGTAAATTGGCAATTTTCTTTTTGAAGAACCTGTATTTGATGTAATCAAATCAAACCCTAAAATCCAACTTTATCTCCTGCCACTTAATTAAAATAAGCGTAAATAGTATATTAATGATAGGCCATCTATTTGTGTCTGGTGCTGGTTTTGGGGGGCTGCAAGCCACAACTGAGAGGTAAGGGGAGTAGAACAACACTATCTCTTTGCTGGCTTCTGAGTCCCCCCCTCCTTTGAGGACTTGATATTACTTCACCAACTTAAATTACCTGCACTTAAGAATGACATGTGAATTGATTCTCTGTATTCCTGGTCAAGAGTAATGCTTTCCTAATACCACATCTTCACAGCATTATTAAATAACATGAATTTCAGTGAGTTTCTTGAAGCCACCAGGCAGTTGAACATTCTCACTTTCCATTTACTGTATGGAAATAAATTGTGGTTTTTTAGTATACACAAAAAAAGATCATTCTTCTTCAGACTGATGATATCAAGATCTAGAAAAGCAGCAAGTCAAGAAAGACTATCAGTAAGGTATCCATCTTAAAAATGCTCTTTGAATATGTTGCATCAATTACTTTCAGAAAATAGTAGCTGCCTCATAGCTGCCATCACGAAAGAACTTAAAACTCCGCTTCACTGGAAGTACAGCAGACAGAAAAATGGCAGTGGCTATGTCTAAAGTAACTGAGTCAGAGGCACTTCTCAGCTGCTAGATACGTTGTAAAATGTTCAGAGAGACCCAGATGCATGCTATTTCCTCTCTGCCTTCAGATTTGTGGTTTATTTGGGAAAGAAACAGTTGTGCAAGTGTGAAGGGAATCACATTTGCTCCCTGAATGAAGTCTGCTGTTGGAACAATGAGGAGCATGTGTTTAATGCACAATTTAGACTTGGGCAGTATCTACACACCTTCACATAGCTGAATATGCCAATGAAAGCATTATGTTTCCACATGAACAAGCTCACTGAAAAATTGGCTTTAAAAGCTCAGCATAAGCCATTAAAGTGCTAGCTTCATCATCATTAAAAACTAATCAGGCCCATCACTGCTGAAACATCATATTCTCTTGTTTGTATACAGAGTATATAATTATTTAAATGTCAGCAACAGACTTCATCAAGGTTCCCTACACTTCATCCTACATCTCTATGCAGGGTGAGAAAAGAAGTTATTGCTGCCAACCACCTCAGCTGGCTCAGCACAGCATAATTTGGATATGGCCTTGGATGCATCCTTTAAAATCTTTGAGGCCAGAGTGTTACAGACTATTTTGTATGCTGATGGCTAAGCACTTTTATGCCAGAAGTGGTTGTCCATTTACAGCTTCCTTTTTTTCTTCTTTATTTTTTTTTTTTTTTTCCCCATGGGGACATAAAAAGCATCCTCTAAAATCCAGAATTCACACCAGAGGGTATGCATGTGGCTGGGAAAGACAATAGTTGCATACACTTCTACAGTGAAAAAGTGCCTTTCTTCCAAGAGTGGATGAACTCAGTTCAGTGGGTAACTTGTTTTCTTAGCTTTGCTGCCCACTGGGACTGAGAATAGCATCCTCTTCTATTCTGTCACAGCTTACTTTCCTTGCTTCCTAGATGATCTTTGATATCATGAAAGCCCAATTGTTTTGTTCAAAGGTTTTTTTTTGACACAAACTATATGTTAAATTAGATAAAAGATGTACATGAGGAATAAAAAAAAGGAGTCCCTGAAAGCATCAGATCCTTAAAAATGTAGTGAATGGAGTGTATTAACTTCTGTATAATGGGATGTGCTTGACATGATGAGTTAATACATTAGCCTTTCACCCTGGAAACCTGTGTTTAAAACCAGAATCACATAGAAATTAATTTTATAGTTTCATACAATTTTCTTTTGAACATTAATCTGCCTTATAGAAGTCACAGCACAGTCTGATGTGCCTAGGTGCTAAGGAGCAGATGACTGAAACAGTGTGGAATGCAGCCAGCTTTTTTCTGAGCACCTACAGGGTAGTCAGGTTCTGTTAGTCCATCACTTTCCTGTGAGTAAAGTTGCTGGATCTGTAGGTTCTTTCTTTGTTCAGCTGGTGTTTGTGCTGCCAGTATATTCTGGTAGAAAATTTGCTGTTATGGTTTTCCAATACAGAAGTAATAGTCTGTTACTTAGATTTCATTTAATTATGACACAGAGAAAAGTCATCTTACCTATTTTGAGATTACATGTCCTGAAAGTTAGAGGGATAGAGAGGCACCTGCTTCAGTTGCCAGAAAAAAAGCAAGCTGTGAAAAGAGGAGCCTTATTAAAATTGCTGATTTTCATCACTGTGCTCTGTTGCACTATATCAAAATCAGCTGACTTCCATTAAATCAGGGTTTTCCAAAGCATGCTCCTGTTTTATTATGTGCATTGCAGTACTTAAATATGAATTTAGTACAAATTCCATTTAGAAGCATTTTATAAATAAACCCTTGATGTGTTCTTTTTTAGGCTTTTGACAGCAGAATAAGCATAAAGCTTTGGGTGAGGAGAGAAGCAAGCTACCCAAAGTGTTCAATTTCTCAACTATGCTGAACAAGTAAGAATCATCAAGAATTCATTGCAAAATCCTTAATGCTCAGGTCTTTAGAACATACACAGCTTTGAAGAGTTAAATGTGGGCAGCTAATTTAGGATCAGACCTTCAGTCACAGGTATGATTTTGTCAATTCACAAACATGTATTTTCATTTGCATGGTAGCAGTGCACATTTCTAGGTTTGTAAGCTAAGGATGAACAATTCATTTATAACCTCTCTGAAAAGATGTCTGCATATTTGTGCAATTGTGCAAGTTGTAAGAGTTTTTTTTTCTCCTAGTCCTGGCTTTCACATTTGCCAGCCTGACAGAGCAGGGCAAATCTTGGATCTGTTGTAAACTAGAGCCATGGCACTATGAGCTTGTATTTTTTTTTTTTGATGAATCTCTTCATTTTTGTTTTGCTCTTAGATGCCCTGAAATGCAGTGTCCCCCCAGATAAGTCTACACTGAATGTCTCCCATGTAGTCCAGACTCCCACCATGTCTGAAATGCCTGTATACTTGCAGATTTTGATGCAGTCTTTGTTCTAAAATCACTACCCTTTCAGAGCCACAATTAAAAAAAAGAAAAGCCCTGGGAAAAGAAGCTAAAATATAACCAATTTAACTGAGTTCACCTAAAATTAAGCATCCCATTGACTCTTGGGCAGTGGAAGTGTTTGGTGTCCACATTTAGGCTTCAGTCTGTGCATATTAGTCTCACAGGCTGAGTAAGGAAGTGATTAGTATCTATCTCAGCTCTGCTCTCAGTAAAACTACAAAAGACCCTGTGTGTTTCTGTTGTATTCAGTGTGCTTGTGGCCCTCTGGCTTCCATAGGTTCATCATGAAACAGAGATCCATACTCATCTCTCCCACCTTGTAGTGGTGGACCATTCCTGTCATATCAGTCTCCCTGCAATGTCTAGCTGCCTCTGGCAGTCTAGGCAGCTCAGTGGCACAGCTATAATATGGAAGTGAAAGGTGCTCTCCAGCTCATATGCAATACAGGTATTTACTGTGGAACTGGAGGAAATAAGGTTGAGATAATGGCACTGAGGTAGGGCTACACATCAGAGCTCTCATTTTCTGAGCAATTTCAAGGACTAACAAGCAATTATGTAGACAATGTCTTTCACTGTTACCTTGAGACAAGTTCGTTTTATGAAGTGCTTAACCTAAAAAGAGGGATGAAGTATTTAAACATAGAGCTCTAAGTCAAACCTGGGAAGAGTGAGAGTTCACATACAGCTCAGAAAGTGCACCCTTCTGATGCCTAACTTTTTTCTCCTCAATTTACTACAGTCACGTTCACAGTTTTAGTAGAACCTATGGTATTTTTCTGTGTCTCACCTTCAGCTTTAAGTCATCCTTAAAAAAAAATAAAAGCTACAAAGTTTTGTCTCGTCCACTACTGGCTCAAGTCATCTCTGAACCATTAGCCATCTCTTGCAACAGAGTAATGCAAGGATAAATCTGTAGCCCACCAGTTAACATGTTATAGCCCTTTCAGCAAGTTCATTATTCTCATCACAACTCAGTATGAGAAGCTGAGGTACAGTAATGTGACATGTCATGCAGGTATGACATGTTCCCTATATTGCCTTCCAAGCCATTTCTTTTGTCTTGAACTGCTAAAAAGGGGTGTTGAATCTGCTTTCTGAAGTTATGATGTTGCTATGGTCAAAGAACAATGGTTACTTTGTGTCAGTCTAGTGTCAGACACTACTAGAGGGGAAAATCCAGTATTTCTCTAACATCAGTTTATTCTGAAGCACCTGCACATCTGTAATAGAGAAATGTTTTCCTGTGAAACATTTTCCTATGAATCCTGGCATTTTACTACTTTACACTTCACTTATTCTTGACTAAGAAATGCAACAGGAGGATTCCAGAAGCTACCCAGTGGAATAAACAGCCTTTGTAAATGCAAAGACTATAAATAAGCAAGCTGATAAGAGCCTGATATCTGTCAATTTAAATGGCATTCAGCATGTGAACTTTTAATTGAGATGAAACATTGTAGTACAACATATTCTATTTATTACTTTCCATTAACTTTCTTGTGACCTATTTCTCTACCCCTTGACAGGTTCATCTTTCTGAAAACTTCACAGAAAAGTGATATTTTCCTTTTCTGTCTGCTCAACTGTGATCTCAGTTTGAAGCATCACTTAGCATTCACCACTAAAATATAATGCCAAAGGCAGTAAATATTGCTTCATACTCCCCCTCATCTCATTTAGTTTTCCTTCTGTTTCTTAACCTTTCTTATCTCAAGGCCTGGGAAAAGTATTTGATGACCAGTCTTCATGGATTTGTTTTTATTCTACTAAGATGAGGGATATCTAGCAGTTGCTAATCTCATGAAAGTGTAGGAAGCGAGAAACACTAGAAACTATTGTTAACCTTAGTACTCAAAAAGAATATGGGTGTTCATTAAAGAAGTGATTAGCAATTCTGAGTCATAGTCACCAACTTTGAGATACATAGAAATATTTTTATCTACAGTTTATATCATTGTTTGCTTGATTCCTACTCTGAAGGCAGCAAGAATGTAATTTCAGCAATTTTGGCTGTAAATACAGATTTCAGATAACTCTTACAGTGTTCCTGTTGAATTTTATCTTCCTGAAGCAAGTGGATGTCATGGTTTAAGCCCAGCTGGTAACTCAGCACCATGCAGCCATTTGCTCATACCCCCTGCTTTTCTCCCCACTCAAGGCAGGATGGGGAGGAGAATCGAAAGAATATAAACCCCATGGGTTTAGTATTAAATGTAATGCAAAACTGCTACTCCTCCTCCTACTACTACTAATGATAAGGGAAATAACAAGGGAAGACAATATTAAACTAAAAGGGGAAAGGGGAAAAAAAAACCCACAAGTGATGCATGGTACAATTGCTCACCATCCACCAACTGGTGCCCTGCCCAACTCCAGCAGCAATCGGTCCCTTCCAGGTAACTGCTCCCAGTTTCTGTACTGGGCATGACCCGCTGACTAGTTTGGGTCAGATGTCCTGTCTCTGCTCCCTCCTGCTCCAGATGTCATTAGGAGAAGAATCTATATATCTGTGTGGAAAGGGAGAAAAGCGAGGTCTTTCCTTTCTAATCTATGTACAGTTGTAAATTAAATCACTTTGTTAGTTTTTGTTTTTCTAGCAGGGCAAGCCACACAACTATAGCCATACTGTAACTGACATTTATCAAAATCGAGATATCTTTTTGTGTTTCCTATGGAAAAGACACCAATGGGGTTTGATCTTTTACCATCCAATTTATGGTTCATCATTTGCATGGTGGTAGATCAAGAGTAAGGTTTTTGTTTATTTATTGAATCTGAATAGAGCTCCAAATCCAGTATTGAAAATCTTTATGAACAGTATCATTTTATGAGCTGATTTGGATGAAGACTAAACAATTTTAGGATGTTCATACTAGTTTGCGTAAGTTATGAGCTATGTTAGATTTACACATGAAAGCGTTTATTCTATGAAATAAGTATCTATTAAGAAAATCATCACTATTCTAAAAATATGGGAAAAATATTCTGATTATGTGCAAAATGAGAATGGCCATTTATGTAGTAGGAAAATTTTACCTATGAGCTGCTGCGATTGGTTCCTGGAACATACACTGATTAGCTTTAGTTAGCTAAATTCATTTAACTGACTTCTTTTTGACTAGATTGTTTTTGCTTAGCATAAGTAGGCATTTAGCATGGGAAGCTGAAGTTGCTGGAGCCTTTTGCTGCAAAGCAGCTGATTCCCACCTAGATAAAGCTGAACTTAATGTACAACCTATCCTTAGTTATGTAAACAAAGGTCTTGAGACCAGTGCAAACTGGAAGATAAAGGAATTGCATTCATTAGCAAGGAGCAATAAAGCAAAGTGATAAGAAGAAATTTACAGCCTGCCTGGAAATAACTAAGGAAGCCAGTGATGAATGAAGAGACCACAGATAAAAATTCACTTGGACCAAGAGTCCCATCCAAGGCACATAAATGCAGTGTGATGGTCAAATGCCTAGACTGTAAGGGTATAAAAACTCAGGAATTTCTTTGTTCTATTTCCTTGTTTTTGGCTCATGTTCTATGTAGCTTAGGATATAATTTCTCAGACAATCTAAGTTCCTAATTAAATATGTTCATTATTTCAATTTATTTATCTATACTTCAATAAACATCTGCCTAAATTGTTGAGTATGAGAGAAGTTTACCACTTATTTTTAAGAGAACTACCCAATGTAGCCTGAAAGTAAACCCTTATAGCAGAGCAATGACACTGATTAAACAACTATCAAGTTCTCATTTGCTACTATTAATGTACTTGTAATTAAAAGACAAAATTTCATCTCCCACATTCTCCAATAACTTATAGGATTGTATACTCCTGTCTTGAAAGCACCATTGAAAATCAGGTCTTCTTCAGAAGGGTCCTACAGATTCTTTTATTTTGCACTACCCTTCATACATTTCCCACTTCAGTTACCATGTGTAGTTATCACACCATGTCAACAATGCTCTCTTTCTCACCAGGTGTGAAAAGCATTACTATTCATGTTCTTTATTTCCTTAATTACATCTTGCATTTCTAGTTACTCTGCCTCAAGTATCTTAAGTATTAATCACTTCACAGTCTCTTATGCTAACCTGAACTTGGCTATCCACTTACCTTCCTATCATTAAGAAATCAAAATGCGCTGATTACATGTTTGAAAGCAGACTGGCATGCTGTTTTTCACTGTGACAGATTTTTTTTTTTCAAATGTATACAAACCAGTCTCAATCTTCTGTTCATTTCCTCTCCTCAGACATCTTTCACTGTATTAGTTTATCCAGTAGGCATGCAATCAACAATACTGTTTATAAAATTACTTGCAGTCACTCTGGAATGGCTTTTATTAACCTCATTTTATTTTGTTAAACTTGTTTCACTATTTCTTCTTTTGGAAATAACAGTCTGTTATTCGCTGGAATATTGCTAAGAGGCCTCCAGTTTGTACTCTTCTTCTATAATACATGGGTTCTAAGTGGGTTAAGTTTAGGAAACAGCAGAAAGAGGTTTTTCCTGAGCTACTTAAGGTGTTGCAATTTGCTGACAGCATTAGAAGTAGGAAGAGGTAACAGGATGACTCGTTTCATTATACTGGTGCTGAACTGATGAAGCTCTGGAGAGATAAGATCTACCTATTAAAGTGAATTGGCTAGAATCTGCTTTTGGGGGAGGAATGCTGATGTCTTATCTTAACTGCCCCCAGGAGGTTTGAAGTTGCTCACAGCAGACAGTAAACAGACAGTAAGTTTACCTGTCAGTTCTCAGACCAGCATGCGCTTATTGCTACGTTAACATTAGCAGAGAATGCTCTAGGCATTCCTATGGACTATCATTCCTCCAGCCTTTTGTTTGCTGCTCAGCTTTTTAACAGGATGTGTTATATCAGCTTTCTGGAAAGCTTTTATATTTAATGGTATGCTGCAATAATATTACTGGGTCAAGACAACAGCAGTGCAGTTCAAGAAAAAAGAATGATCAGCTTAGATGTATGATAGGCAATAGCAATGAGAATGAGTCTACAATACACGACCTTCAAAGAAAGAGTGAATTGAGGTTACTGAGAGTAAAATACAGAAGACTGAACAGAGTGGAATTAACTGTTTTCAAGTACATAAAAGGCTGCTTCAGAAAGAGGAAGAATGATCTGTTCTCTCTGTCCATGGTAAATAGGTAAAGAAATACTGAGCTCAAGCTGCAGCAGGATGATTTGCTCTAAGTCCTAATGTGATGTTGGCATAAATCAGAGCTTAATTATAACCTGCTCTGTACTGACACAGCCATTCTAGTCAGGTTCTTTGGGGTTTTCAGGCTGGTTCTGTAAATATAACAGGGTGGGTATTTTTTTTTTGTTATTTTAATTTCAACAGCTCTTTGACCTTCTAATTAAATTTTGGCCCTGTTTTATTAAGTATCCTGTAAGCAGAAAAACAATCCCTGCCCTGAAGTGACAACTCAGAGAGTATTAAAAATCATTATCATTGATTTTTTGTTCTGTGGTAGCACTTAAAAATGCCTGGCATGGCTTCAGCTCCTCTGAGTAAGACAGACTATATGTATGTCACCATTGCAGCTATCCAAGAGTATTACAGGTAAACGGCCTTCTGCTCTGTAATGGTATAGAACAAGGTCTTTTTCAATTCTCATGCAACCATTCCTCATGATGTGGAACAATGTAGTTGTAATAATTGGTGATCCTATTTTAGGCTTTGTCTTCTATAAAGCTTTTAATTAATGAATTTGTCATTTTTCCTTTGGGAAGCTCTGTGGAAAATAGATTGGTTACAACATATCTACACAGAAAAAATAAGTCTTCAGTCTGTTGCCACACAGAATGAAGAAGATGCAAATTTTAAAGCTACACAAAGCCACTTATAATTTAAATAGCTTCTTAAGAGGCTTCTTAGCATTTCTTAATATCTGTTTGGTTATATTTCAGTTAAGTGTTGAAGACCCACAGTGAACATTGTTCATCTCTGTTTAAAGGGAGATGATTTAGTCAGGATAAGTCTTTTATTTTTGTAAGTAAAGGATTTTACTATATAAATGATTGAATAAGACTGTCAAGTGCTCTGGCTGAGAAACTGAGTGAAGTAAAAATTCATTGTTGAGATATTTAAAAAATTGTCATCATCATACTTTGCACTTATGCAGCATCTCTCAATTAAGTCTTGAAGTGCTGAAGAAAATATTCAAGTAGTCCTGCAAGGCAGATGAGTATCATGAATCTCCCATAATATGGAGACACTAAGCGTACTCTCAGCCTTGAAGAGAACTTGTAAAGACACACAGAAGCTCTTACTCGTGTTCTGATCAGTGAGGAATTCAAGTTCCAGTAAGAGCATTTTTGTTTATATACTTGAACTCCCATTATTCTGATTTTTATTTCAGAAAGGTGGTTGCTATTCTACTAAAGCATGAAACTCTGTGTTAAACATACAACACTCTTGGTATGAACTTGGTGAAGAAGATTTGTGAGTGACCAAATTATAGCTATGATATGCAGTGGTTGCACTTCAGGAATGTTTCATGTTTCAGGAAAGTAATTGACTGCTGTAATTTTCTATCTAAGTGTAGGGAAATACATGAAATTTTTCCCAAAGAGATTTGTTAGGTAACATCATAAAACTGTATTTGTGGTGAGCTACTTTCATAAGGTTTGATATTGGAAAAGACAAAAAAAGACTTGGGACTGTGGAATAAAATTTCTTCCCCTCTGCAGGTTGTTATTGTCTAATACATTCCCAAATGACCCATGCTCCAGAATAATCAGTGTCTTGAGCGTAAGTTTTAAGACTCCTTTTGCAAGATACAGATGCATTTAAATTCTGCAGACCTTGAAATAGATGGGTTATAGTTACAATATATATGCTATATGCAAAAGATTGACTGAGAAAATAACAGGCTTCCTGCTTCATTTATTCTGAGAAGGCAACTCATTTCAACTGTAAATCTGTTCTTGTATGACTGATGTTTAAACTGACTAGTGCTAAAACAGAAATACATGTCATCTACTCCTGGTATTAACACAGTTTGATTTTGGAATGAGGTGAATGCTTGATTTTTTAGATTAACTGTAACAAGCAAGTGCTATATGAGCAAAAGAATGAAAAAAAATCTGTGTTTCTGGATTTCAATTCTGTTCTTGTTTGACTGCAGTTTCTAAGAACATACTGACATGACTCTGAAGATTTTTATTTCATCCTAGTATTTATAAGATGTATATATGATACAGAGAATTTTGCCAGAGGGCTGCACAACAGAATAGGAAGTTTATTTATTCCATTTGCAGATAACATAGCATTAAGTGGGACTACAGAGAAATCTGAGAGAAGATGAGAATTTGGGAAGATCATGACAAAACAAAGAGTGGCTTGAAAAAGTGGAATGCAGCAGACTAAAAATGAGTAAGAATGAGTGCACATAAGAATCAGTACATAAAGGCTGCTGCAGAGAGGAAGGATATAATCTGCTCTCCATTTCTTCCGTGAATGCAACTGGTAAGCTTGAATTAAAGTCAGAGGGATATAAACTGGGTAGTAAAGCTTATAAAGAGCTGTAGATAGACTGCCTAACGTTGTTATGGAATTTCTGAATTTGGAATTTTTAAAGAATTGGTTAGACAACATCCGTCATGAATGTTGTACGCAAAATGGATCCTTCTCGTGTTATATGAGATGGAATAACACCTCTATTGAGGCTTGTTTTGGTTCTTGTCTATGATTCAGGATGGCATTGTACCTGAGTGGTCCTATGGGCACTTGTTTACAGTGATAGATGTATATTAAATCCAACATTTTCAGATTTACTTATTTAATTTTAGGCATGTATGTAACAACATTCTCCATCGTGCATAAGTTAATTCTCTAAAGTTCTGAAGGTGCACAGCTTGTTCTGTTTTGCACATTCTGTAGATATAGAAGAACATAAATACCACCAGCAAGGCTTCATACTTGAATTTCCTGTCTGACTGCACCAGATGCTCCAGTGCAGATTCATGAGACCCTAAATTAGGCAGTGATAGGATAATTTGCAACAGATCTCCTTCTAATACCTAGTAGCAAAGACTGGCTTAGCCTCTCAAGCATGCATTTTATTGTTTCTTCCATCTTGTGTATTAATAGCAGTCATTTAAATTCCAAATGGTATTGTTATTTTTTAAAATGTTCAGTCACGTTTTGAACTGTAGCCACAGTCTCCAGCATGGAATTGCATGTGCTATGAAAAAATAACATTGTAGTATCTTTTTAGAAGTGTCCAGAAGAAACAGTGGACATTTTTGCTGCTGCTGTTAACATTGATATGTCTTCACAAAAAATGCCAGCTGGTATGATAATCTCTCAAGTGCAGACTGAATTTTCTGTAACAAAGCAGCCCCACCTCAAAACGAACAGTAAGCCAAAGGGTAACATGATTATCTAAATTAGCCCTGAATGAAAAGTTGGGTGTCTTATATCCCAGGTGACTTCTGTAATTGCTTTCAGTCCATTTAAAAAACAACAGCGGGTGTTCCATAGTACATTATAAATTCATTATGCTAGTAATGGTTTCAATACCTTGGCATTTGAGAGGCTGGGATGGACTATATGAAATGAAGGCTTGGATCTCTGCTGCAAGCTGGAAAGCAAGCTAAAAGTGAATTACTGGTTTGCTAGGTGTGCACCTGAGAGTTCAAGAGCTTAGTATTTCTAGATGGCTTACTCTGTTAAATGCTGCCCTCTTCTCCCTGTCAGAAGAATTATGAAACACAAGGTCACGTAAGGAAAATAAAAAGAGGAGGAGGTGTTGCCTTTTGGAACAAAAATTTATTTTTGAAATGGGTAAATGCATTTGTCTTGCCCGTTAGTGATAGGAAATGGTACTTCAGACTGTAATCTAAGTAATGCCTCACACTTTGTTCTGTTACACTTCTGTGATGTCCATTCCCTATTTTTATGTCTTTGTCTTTTTTGCCTCCTTTCCTTGTTTGAAAATGGAGAGTCACCATATTCCATGCAAACTGTCAGGCAGTTCCATTCTCAAAAGCTCAAGTTGATCAAAATCAGATAGGTAAGCAGTTCAGCTCCCACACCCCATATGCATTAGTCTGCATTTAGCAAACTGAGGTTTATTTGCCATCCTGCCATCTACGGGAAGGCCCAGGGCTGAAGTTTTTTTCCGTTTTGTTTCCATCTTGTGTAGGTACGAAGACACCAATACCAGTGAAATATATAAAGGAGATATTGAAGACATATTGTAGCTTCCCCCAACTCCCTTCTCACAGCAAGCACATAAGCAGGTTTTAAGGTATAAATGCCATTAATTTGGTCTCTTGAAAGTCTAGTAAAAGCACATGTGTGATCTGTTGAGTAGCTGAGACACAGAAGTGCAGTACAGCTGGAAGGAAGGATGTTTACATCATCTGGCCTGCATTTTATGATTCTCAACACCCAACATATGCCTAACATACTGAGCTCTGCTGACAGGCTGTCTCCCTTTCAAATGGAAAAATATGATCCCACTCATGAGCACTTCTCTCTGAAATTCCAAACTCAGGGTGATGAAATCCCTTTTGTTCTCTTCTAGGACTTTTCTCTGAGGGATATAAAACCTCTGCACTAGAACAATTTTGGTAAGCTTAGTTCAGCTTTCAGAATGCTTTTCTTTTATGCCTGACTACTTTAATTAAATTGTCAGACAATTTGGGAAAAGCCAGTTGTGCGATCAGAATAGGGGTAAGACTCCACAAAATGTTTTGGTCTGGCCCAGTTTTACTAGAGATATTGTAGCAACACTCCTAAATCTGATGTTATTTGCTGTCCTTTGCTAGAATTGTGTGGTTCATATCATCATCCCTTGTTTCTGGACAGTTCAGAAACATTTTGTAAGACACTAAAAAAAGCTTATTAAGATGCAAAAGCATCACATTAATACGGGGTACATCATCTAGTCTGGAGCCTTTAAGGCAGACTGTGAATTATTCAATACCATGATAGATATAGGCAGCACAACACAAGCAAGCCTCTGATTAGCCCCAGGATAAATTTTGAGAAGTTATTAAGATCAATACATTCCTTTAAACATACCCTGTGTGTGTGAGTGTATGTGAAAGTGGAGGAAAAAAAAGCCCAAAAGAAAATGTAAGTCTTAGGAAGGACAATCAAAGACATCCCAATCTTACAGGTTGTGATAAAGCATGGCAGATACCAGACCCAACCTGAAAGCAAATCCACATCTTGTGTTGTCCTCCTTACAACAACCATTAGGAGAATGGAGTTTACAATAAGAGTTGTGAGCATTAATCTCTGACAACTGAGTATCAGAGACCATTTGTCAAGTGCCAGGTAAATAAACAAACCTGGTTCCAATGGAGCTGCTTCAAACAAAATAGAAAGCAAACACAGTTTCAGCATGCTGATCTGTTCAGTATTTGTAGAGGAAGAAAAACTTACAAACAAAATATATTGAGGGTACTTGTATGCTCATTTAATGGCTTTTAATTCTTTTTCTTTCATTTAATCACAGATAATACCAAGTAGTGTCTTTCAGGGGGAGTATTTGGTCTTGTTAATCTGACAAGGAGTTGCATTACAACTACTTTTGGCTGTATATTGCCTGTCCTGTTTGTTTCTGGAACAGAAAGGAGTGCGGTATCACAAATATGTTTAATCAGCTATAGAACCTTCTTGCTGCTGCATGTGTAATCAACTTCTGCTATTAAGGCTCCTCTGGGAGCTGGTAAATGAGTAGCATATGTAATTTCTTCATTAGCATACCTGTTTACTCCCAGCTGTGCTTTCAAGTAGATAGAGACAGGCTTCCCATCCAGCAAACTATGCTCCAAAACTGGGTCCATCACAGGGGCAAGTACCAACCTCATGAAATTTAGGTGACCTATAGTTGTTTATATATGTTCTGGTCTCCATCCAAATTTCTGGAGAGTTCAAGAGCATGTTGCTAGAGTTTGTGCATTAGAGTGCTTGAGTTTGCTTTAAGATAGCATCTGTGCACTATTAGCACACAGAAGTGAGATCCTTACCGCAGCTTCTTTCCTGCCATTCCGCGTGTAAAAGTACACTTGAGGTATATTGATAAGTAATATATTGACTTTTAAATTGTCATTGAATGGAAGGCATGTAACATCTTTACATGTTTCCTGAGACAACTCTGATGCCCAGGTGCAGTGCAAAGTCAGGATGAATAAAATATATATTGAAAAAAGCCTCTTATTTGGCTTTGACCCACAGTTCTGACGGTTCTTTCCAGAAAAAAAAAAAAAAAAAAAATTAGGGAACACAGTAAACTTGCTAAGCTCCCAAGCAAATTTTGAGACCATTTTGAAATAGCTTTCCCATAAATACCCCTTTCCTTATGTTTTCTACTTCTCACTCTGCTCACTTTCTGAGCTCTATAACAAATCAGAGCTCTTCCTCCAGTACACTTGTGCTCTTTTTTTATGTTGTTGCTCTAAATTTTGTAGTAGCCACAAAACTATCTGTGATGTCTTTTCCTGAAAAAGCTTTATCTTCACAGATACTGGTTTGCATCTGTTAGAGAGGCATAAAACCTTTGAGAAAGGTGGCCCTGAAAGATTTTCAGATAGTCTCTAACTGTGCTTGTGAGGCATGGGTAAGACCCAACCGGCTTTTTAAGGCATAAATTACAGAAGTGACACGAAAACAGATGAGTTTATTAAAACAGAGTGAATCACTGGTGACATTTAAGTCTAATTAAGTCAAGCTATTCAGCTTAATGATTTTGTTCCAGAGGAGGTAACTATTTTGGAATGCATAATGTTTAACACAGATCTTCTGGAATAGGGTATTGTACCTAGGGGTGCCATTATCAGACCTGTAATGGCAAATGTTTTCACATAAAAGGCTGTGACGAGTTAAATCACAGTGAAATTTATCCTAGCCATTTGATAATCCTATCCCAAAATGTTGTCATGGTTGAATAAACAGTTGAAGTGGAAGAAAGGTGAGGGATATTCACAATGGCAAGCTGAGTCTATTTGTAGCCTGGAATAAGATGGGTAAAGTGAAAAATGTAGTCATCATTCTCACCTATGATAATGCTCTGTAGTTTTATGTTCAAAAAATACGGAAGTACCCCCAATTAAGGGGAAAGCTGCTAGATGCTGTCCCTTCCAGTGACATTTAACTCCTATTAAATGTTCACCAGTGTCCTCCTTGCCTTTTCTTGCTTCTCTAATGGGCTGCAGCATTTCTGTCTCTCTGCAGCCAAGGCACACTTGTAATTAATTTTAAATTGCAGTCTTTGCCTGCAGCTTAATAGTTCAAGGATATTTTGTTGTGTAAACTAGATATTGCTCCTCTGACATAGCTGCTGTTATACAGACAACCATCCTGAAAATTAAACCTTAGACTTGCTTCTTTCAGCACTGAGTGGCTGCTTACTGCTCAGGCCCTTGAAGAGAAAGTGCTGTTTATTTCTTCAGCAGTGTGTTTAAATAGCCCTGTTATCAGTGATGGCAGGCAATGCTAAAAAGGGGCCAGTAATGTCTGTATTCTGTATTTGCACCTTCTGGGACTTCTAAGTATTAGATGAATAAATTTCATATAGAGCTTCAACACCCCCCCCCCCAGCTGCTACTCTGCCTTAAGGACGGAGTTGCTAGTTAGCAACAAGAAAGTTCTTGACCCAAATGCTTTGGGGGGGGGGGGGGGGGGGGGGCGGAGCAAGAGAGGAGGGAGGGAGGAGGAGGAGGAGGAATTGTTTAGTTTGTGGTTTTGTTTTCTAATTTTCTTGTGTGTTTGTTGCTGATGTTACTAGGCATAGGAGAAAGCAGAACTATAGATCTCAGCACTTGAAATGGTTTTTGATGACTGGACAGAGTAAGGATTATATCTGTAATGTTCCTATCATCAAACGGCACCCTTTGCAAGTCTTTTGCTTGCTGAAGTGTTTCCTTGAGTGCTTTTGGCAAAGGTGTAGCAGGATGCATACCAGATAGTATGAAAGCTCTAAATTCTCTCTAGCAAGTGTCTCTTTTAAAAACATATTCCTGTGTAGGGTAATTGGGTGTGTTTAGCTTCCTCAGTTCAAGTGTTTAAAATTTGTCATAATTAATGCAGAGAGTTACAATTACACGGAAAAAGCACATGTACATTTTTGCATATCCTTTTGTCTGCAACTTTATCATCATTACTATTTTGATTTGAACTGTATCAGTGTCTCAAATTGCTCTTTGTTTTTATAGCTATGTTACAAGAAGCAATTGGCGCTGGTCTCCAAAACATGAAGTGATGCACTCAATTCATTACAAATATTAGGTTCTTAGGCAGTAGTGACCTGTGTACAAAGCCAAACTAAGATAAAAACCCCAATGAAAATCAGTAAACCAAGCAAAACAACGTCACATGCAGATAAATACGTAGTGTTGTTTAAGCCTCTCAGGCAGTTCGCTTGCTCACTCACTCTCCCTTCTTTCTTCCCGCCAGCTCCTGGAGGGATTTAGAGAAGCATCAAAAGAATAGAACTCCCACAGGTTGAGATAAGAACAGTTCAGTAACTGAGGTATAGCACAAAACACTACTGCTACCACCAATAATAATAATAAAAAGAGAAATCAAGGGAAGAGAATACAACCACTCACCACCCAATACCAAGCCCGACCCAGCACCAAACCCCCACCCTTCCGGGTCTCTGACCTCTGTTTTTACATCCTGGGCAGGATGTGCTGTGGTATGGAATACCTCTTTGGTCAGTTTGGGTCAGGTGTCCTGTCTCTCCTTCCTCCTGGCTTCTGCTCCTCCCTGGCAGAGCATGAGACTCAGAAAGTCCTTGGTCAGACAAAACTTTCTAAGCCATAACTGGAAACATCAGTGTTACCAGTGCTGTTCCCAGGCCGAAAGACAAAAACACAGTGCTGCGCCAGCTACTAAGAAGGAGAAAAATGACTGCTCCTGCTGAACCCATGACAAATAGTTACTAAACCAAGATTAATTTCACTACATCTGCAATATGTGAATACAGCTATCATTTTTTTGCTTCATGGAGAGGTGTCATCTCTTGTGTCCTTGCTTCACTGTAAAATTGTACTGGATCTGTCAAATCACACATGCAATATTAAGCACCACAAGCAATGGATTTATGCGCAGCAAATGTTACGTAAATTGTTGAGACAATTCTAAGTCCTAATTTATGTCTCTGAACAAATCTTTTGTGTTTATGCCTTCAGCTAACTTTACCACTCACATGGTTCATTTATTGTTCCAATCAGGAGCCTTTGAATTTACAATCATTTTCTAAAGCCAGCAGGGCATTCCTAAGTGGACCTCTCTCAGAAGAATGGACATGTATTTAATTGCAATTCATATAATTTACATATTATATTGCCTGTAAATGCACCTTCATTGCTAGACTTTGTCTAACAGAAGGAAATGTGCAGTAGTCCAGGAGAGAGGCATAACCATGAGTGATTAAGATAGAAATAACCAGTCTTGTTTACATGGAGCGCTATGCTGGCCAACTGCTAGGAATCCAAGTGCTACACTTGATTTATGTAGATATTTGCGTAGTATTATAATGCAGAATAAATTTTGCTGATATTAGTGACTTTATTGCAAATTGAAATGAAAGTATTAATACCACTGCAGTAAAAAGCAGCAGATTATTTGTTTTGCCTTCCTTGTTTGTTTCATCAGGAATGCTTAATTCCACATTTCCCTTTACCATCTAGCAAGCTGGGTGTCAGAGACACTAATTGGCTTCATGGCTCAAGAGGGCATAGGAGGAGATCAGATACTGAGATCTGTCTTATGCCCTTCATTTTCATGCAAGTCCTGTCAAAGTGTAATGATTATCTAAAAAAACAGTGAAAGAAAGAAGTTGCAGCTCTCTTCAAGAAGCTGCAAGCTCTCTGTCTTCAAGATTCATGATGCTGCAGGGGCTAGACTGGTTGTTATGTTCAGACAATCATATGAGAATACCTGAGATCTCTAGTACAACCTCCTGGTAAACTGGGGCTAGTTATGGGATAAGACCAGATTGCACGGGGTTTTAATCAGTTAGGTGTTGTAAATCACAAGGGCTGGAGACTGCACAGCCTTCTGTAAGCAATGTGTTCCTGTGACTTTCCTTGTAAGGAAAAAAGGTCTGAACCTCTACTGTTTCAATGTATGCCCATTGCCTCTTGTCCTCTCCTCATGCACCACTGATAAGAGTCTGACTTCATCTTCTTGCTAACCCCCTCATAGTTGCTGCAAGGCTGCTGTCATGTTCCCCCTGAGACTTCATTTGTCTCCAGACTGAATAAGATCTCATCTCTTATCCTCTCCTCATAGGACAAGAGTTCCATTTCTACATATCCTAGTGGCTCTCCACTGAACATATTCCAGGTTATCAATGTTTTCACTGTATTGAGGAAAATTTATCTAAAACTGGACACAGTATCTAATGAGTACTAGTAGTGAGAACATCAATCTACTGGTCATGCTCCTTTTTGTACAGCCCAGGATGCTGTTAGCACTTCCTTGCTGCCAAGCATGCAGCTGGGTCATGTTCAGCTCACTGCTCATCACAACCCCCAGGTTCTTCTCAGCATTACTGCTCCCCAGACAGTTAGTTTCTGCTCTGTCTTGGTCCTGGATCTCTTCCTTTCCAGGGGAAGGACTTTGGATTTAAATCTCTTAGATTTCATGAGGTTTTTTGTCAGCCTATTCATACCTCCAGTCTGTGTAGCCCCCATGAATGGCAGTTTTGCACTCAAGCAGGGCTTTCCTGCTTAAGGGAGGATGGTTCTCCTCCCCTGTCAAGTTTGGTGTTATCTGCAAACTTGCCGGTATGCCCAATATCGTCTCCTCTAGGTCGTTTGCAAATATGTCAAACAGGATGGGTCCCAAGACGGTCACTTGTAGTAGTGCACTAGCCACCAGCCTCTAGGTGGTGTACATCCTATTAGTCGCTGTCCTCTGGGCCTAATCATCCAGTTATTGTTATTTGCCCATCTTCTTGTTCACCCGTCTAGATCATAACATCCTGTAGGATGTCTAGTGGAGGAGACAGTGTCAAAACCCTTGCTAAAGTTGAGGTATACATCAGCAATTGCTCTCCCATTTGTCCAAAGATCCAGCCATTGCAGCACAGAAGGCTAACAGGTTGGTCAGAAACGACTTGCTCTTGTTCAGTGCAAACTGTTCCTAATTACTTCTCCCTGATGTACCCAGAAATGTGTTTTGAGTTCCCTGCTTAGCCAAGAGAGTCATAAAGCATCCTCTTGTTTTCCTGACTATCAGGGTGGATCATTCTTGCACTTGGAGGATGCTGCCTTTGAAGACGTACCATTTTCCAGTGATCCTTGGCCCTTCAGAGCTGCCTCCCCTGGGAACCTACTTACAGTCCCCTGAATAAAATGAAGTCTGCTCACCCGAATACTCTTCTACTGTCCTTTTTTACACCTGTCAGGATTTTGACCTTCACTATTCTATCACCACTATTGCAAAAGCTAGTACTGATTATTGAATCCTCAGCTAGTTCTTCTTTGTTAGTGACTAGCAGATAGAGCTGTGTGTCACCTTTGGCTGACCATGCTGTATTGGTATCAAGAAAGTACCTTTAGTTCTGCAGACTTACACTGCTGAGGGACTGCATCTAAATTTTATTGCTTGCAGTCAACTTCAGGAAATGTTTGAAGCACTCAGATATACTGAAATTGATTTTGGTTGGTTTGGTTGTTTTTGGTTTTTTTTGGGTTTTTTTTTTTTTTTTTTTTTTGCTTGTTTTCCGGAAGATTTTTCTGGGTTATCGAGCTCTGATGCAACTTGGCTGTGGTTGGGTAGACCTTTAGCAGTCAGATCAGTACAGCTGAGTACTAATGGATCCTGCTAGGCCTAAATTAAATCTGTAACCAGCTGTACACAGCAACTTCCTCTATTTGGATGCCTTACTGACCACCTTAATCCCAGGATACACCCAGGATACAGACGCAGCCCTCACGATGCCAATAGTAATCCTTATCATAGAGCATGCTGGTTAAATTCTAAGGGCAGAAAATGAAGGCTTGGAGGAAATATATGAGGTTTTCCTGACTTTGAAAATGGCAGTATGATTGTTATACAGAAAGAGCATTCTCTGCATCTGACTGTGAGCACCATCCTTTTTCAAAGATGCCATGATTTGCTATTGCTTGCATATGTCTGAATAATTCTTAAACACAAGGACTGTAGAGAGTCCTCTTATAAGGTCCTGGCATTATCTGTAGAAGACAGTGGATCTCTTAAATGCAGGCAAAGGCTTTTAGAACTTTCTAAACCCATCAACAGACTTCACTGACTTTCCAATAGCTCATGCACCTTTACCTACCAAAAGTTAATGTTGCATTTTAATTCTTTTTAGTTGGAAAAAGTAGAAATGAGTTACTGCAGAGTGTCAGTGGAAAGCTGGTTTGGACTGCATGGCAAAGATATGATGAGTGTATTGTCTTTTATATAAAAATCAGAGTAAGAATTTTATTTTTACTTCAAAGTGAATAGGTGATGAGAAAAGGAGATACCGTTTCAAGTATGTATGTAAATTACGTTAAATATGACCCCCTTCTTCCCTTTAATGTTGATCTATCTGCTTGATCTTGGCTCCAACACATTCATATTTCCTTTAAATATTCTTTAATAGCTTTCAGGTCAAAAGTGCAGATTCAGAGAGCCCTCCATGATTAAAGATTGTATAATTGTTTTGTGCAATCCAGTGTTGGTTAGGCATTTGAAGAAGTCTCTCTTGTTTGTTAAGAGTGTGCAATGAATTGCATGTTCTTTAGCAAAGAAGAAGTCTTTGCTATCCCCTGTTGTATATTTTAAGAAAGAGCAATAAGTTTATGCTCAAAGATTGACAAATTTAGAATATAAATTAAGAATGATATCTGAGGAAATAAAAAGATCTAACTCTTAATTTTGAAATGCATATTAATTTTTTTAAGCAACTTAACAGTATTTGGTATTCCTTCTCTATGTGCTCGGAGGAAAAATAGTATATATCCTTTTCTGATAACCAGAGAAGCAAGGATACAGTAGTTCTGCTCATGGACAAAAAGAGACTATTTCTTACCTGTTTTGAAGGCAGGCGCAAACTCATTATGTTCAAACTGCAAGTTGGACTCAATAGTAGGGCACTGAACTCAGGGTATGTCCTGCTGAGAAACTAATGGCTTCTATTTCATTTGAGGTAAGAAGAGTGAGCCTGCTTCTTTGCAGAATACCATGTAGAAATTAACTGTCAATTGAGAACTCTGGGTTTTATTGTGGTTCTCAGTTTACAAATAGACTTCTCTCCTCTGCCCCACCTTTACAAAGGCTATGTATTGCAAGTTAGTTGCCTATACTGCTGTTGAGGAAAAAGAATGAAAAGCCAAACAAGGGAAGAGGTTGTCATGTTTAGGTGAAGTTTCATTGTACTCTTGCATCAGCAAACATATACAGCTTTCTATATATAAATGGTAGGACCTACACACCTAAGTGGCTTGTCCTGTCTGCATCTGCAAAGTCATTCACATATTAGCCCATGTAAAAACTCCATCCTTTGAAACAGATAACGGACTGAGGTCCCTGAAATGGCAGGTACAAATTAAGGACTGCAGCAAGTAATATAAGTTGAATATATTTGGCACTGTTAACACTCTGCCACGGGGAACCCTGGTAACACAGGGAACAGGGAACCAACAATGAAGATTAGTGTAACTGGGTAAAAGTAACTTGTAGGGTTGATCTGAAATCCATCCTTTGATGTGAAACTGTATCTGCAAACAGTCTTCCTCTGACCTTCTTACTAAGCAAACTAATAATTTGAAAATAAGGGATGTACTAGAACAGCAATTGGCATGGTTATGGTAAATTCCTGCTTTCTGAAAGCAAATCCCAGTGTCCTGTTTCAGTTCATTCTGCATCAAAACTAACCTTCAAGTTGCTGAAGTGATAGAATTCTGTAAAGGAGTAGACTAACTACTGATAAAACTAGTAGTTTTGGGAAGAAAAAGGAGTAATTGCCCATTACTTTGGGCAGTAGTGTGTAAATCCTTTCTTTGTCCTCTACTGCAATAGTCTTCTTATTAAAATTGAATAATCTGACTACCTCTAAGTACAGCATGTGGTCTATTTCTAGAATAATGGAGAGACCTGAGATATAATCATCCTTAGGATCTTATGTGCAGACTAACCTGTCTTTGAACAAACACTTTCTAAATAGCATGGAATGCCCTTATACCTGCTCCTTCTTTTGCTTTCACAGATGCTCAGGTTAATTCTTTAGGTTCTACTTTGTAATTCTCTCCTTTGTACTTGAGTGATGTACACTCAAGCACAGGACACATCCTTCCACTTCTTCCACCACTGAGTGTCTTGAAAGGGTGTTTCAAGAACCAAACAGACTGTACTGAATTATTTTCAAGACTCTTTTTAAATCTTTCTCAAGCAGAAGTCCCACTGCTCCCATTAAGTCCCTCTCTGAGACTTTGATTTCCTTCCCTAAGCCTTCTTGTTCCCATTCTTTCTCCAACTCTCACAAGTGTTACTAACTTAAGAAGAAATTTGAAAGGCTCTGTCACAAGCTTTTTCTATCAACTCACATTCTTCTCTCCTAGTAGCTTTTCTTCCCAGTCTTTTCTAGATCTGTTTCCTTCCCTAGTGATATGCATGACTGCATTACTTCCTTCCCTCCTTCATCTGTCTGGTGGTTTCTTCTATCTGTGTCCTAAATGCATTTTAATGTTTCATGTCCTTAAGCATGTACAAGTTATGCCATAATAATTCCATTCTTTTTCACCTTGAGTATTGTTTGATGATAACCTCTAGCTTTCCTCCACCTTCTATATGTCCTCATTGTTCACTACTAGTCTCCTACAATCCCATTCTGCCTGACAATCAAATCATGGTTTTGTCTCAGTCTTCTGTCTCTTCTGAGGACACATGCTTCATCCCAATGCTTCACCTAGCCAAACCTCTGGCTGGTTCCTTTTGTGTAGCCATCAGTGCCAGCCTCAGTGCTTTGTTCACTTGTTCTGCTTCACTTTTGCTGACTGCTGTGTTACCTCCCAGCCTCTGGATATCTCCTTTTTCTCATTCCAATTCTTCCTCAAATCACATTTCATCAGAGCTGTTCTCACTAGCTTTTCCTCACCATTCTATTATTATTTACAGGCCTTTTAATGACAGGAGAAAAAGTAGAAATAGAAAAGGAAACGAATGGGAGCATTGTAAGTTGTCACTTTCTCTGCATCTTCAAAAGAGTCTTTTGGCATCCGCTGTTCTTCAGGATAAAGTAGGACAGCGACTGCCTTGCAGAGCACTGCAAATACTACTGGTGCCTAAAAAATATTGTTAATAATTGTAACTGGTCCTTTCTTCTAAGCAGTCACTAGGAATTGTCTCTGTATAGGGGTTGTATAATCAGGCTGCTGTCTCAGGGGCCTGCTATCAGTATCTGTCTCCCTTGTGAGCAGCAGAAAATGACTGTATTAATAATGAACTGTGATGTTGGGATTTTCACCTCCTTTGCTAACAAGAAAAAGCCAAAGGAAATGTATGCAAGAGATTCTTGTCTGAAGTGAAGGCATCATTTCCATGCAGTTCTAAACCACTGTTTATAATCTATGTGTTGTATAAGAAGCTCCTGTGACATATAGTCAAGGTGGATGAGAAAAAAGGGGATCACTTCTGTGGGACATGAATACTATTTCCCAGGTACTCATACTGCCAGTGGGAACCACAAGTAGTCACTTGCTAGCTAAAGAAGTGGGATTCTGCTACCAACTAGGGCAGAAGGGGAGTTTGGCCTACACTACTGTCGTGGTTTCAGGTGTAAATCAATCTGCCTGCCCACTCAATCCTCCCAACCTTCTTCCCCCCCCACTTCATGGGGGGGGGGAGGGGGGAAATGGGAAGAGGAACTGAAAGAATGCAACACCTACGGGTTGAGATAAGGACCGCTCAGTAACTAAGGTATAACACAAATCACCGCTGCCACCACCAATAGCAACAATAACCAGAGAAAAACAAGGGAAGAG